>BPLS01019491.1:0-10782 GCA_019656275.1 Rhododendron kiyosumense
TCCGGTGAGGATTGAGGAGAGGGCTTAAAGATTCTGGTGACGACGGCATTTAGTGTCTTCTACAGCTGATTTTAGGAGTTCTAGATACCAAGAAAATATACTCAAAAATTACTCCGAAAGAACAAATTAATGATACAATTTTGCTCTTTCGGAATAATTTCCGGATATGTTTTCTTGGCATTTAGAATTTATCCTTTTCTTATTTGGATCCTATTGCATGTTTGTTGGTGAATGTCATTTATATTCTTACGGTTCTGTGTAATCATTTTATTCTTTAGTTGGTTGTGGACCTGTGTTAAAGAGTAATGTATGTAGCATTATTAAATTTTATATACGAACAATAACATGACTCGGTCAAATACTTTTGTTGGCTAAATATTTTTTTTCAACTATTTATCGAATAAGAGTACTCAGTTAATAATACTTCCTTCGTTCCATATTGAGAGTTTCATTCTCTCTTTCCGTTTTTTCAAATTAAAAAATTAACCACTTTCGTGTATAATTTTTTGAATTTTTTCACACTGTATTAAAGATCTCAATTAGTATTTTAATTTGGTGCGAAAAAATTTAAAAAATTATACACGAAAGTAGTTGATTTTTTTATTTGAAAAATAACATAATTTTTTGTAGTGAACTCTCAATATAGAACGGAAGGAATACTATTACTTCTAGGATTCATATTTGAAATTTGATTTCTTGTACGGAGTAACTAAAATTCTACTCCCTATCCAAGATTACCAGCATTAAAAATAACATAAGTGTTGAAGGAATGCTTGAGTAGAATATTAAAATATTCATCATTAGATGCGTTTGAGATCCAAATGCAGTTACGAGCTTATGATGTTTAATAACCATGCATGTTCTTTTGCTAAGTCATTATATTTATTTTTACTCCTTTCACCTAAATTCTTAGCGGTTTGTTTTAAATGAGAATCTCTTAAAATGCAGATCCCCCTTTCCCGATGGAATTCTGATGATCCAAGTCGTTCAATGTATTTAGAACATGATTTTGAAGGTACTCGCGAGAAATCGGAAAAAAAAAATGATCAGGAAGAACTTGATTTGAGCAGTTTTTATTTAAACCGTTCAATTAAAAACTGTTCGGATAAAGCCTTTCCTGGTCATTTTTTTTGCCAATTCTTCGTGGGTACCCTAAAAATCACGTTGATCGCATTGAACGGCTCGGATTATCGAAATTCGATCAGGAAAGAAAAGAAATGCGGAGATCCTTAGGAGAAAATGACTGAATTCTTAGATACAAGTACAATAGTTTTGGGATTTGATCTGAGTAAGTATTCCAGCATCAAATCTAAGGAACAATGTCCTATTCATACTTGGTTAAATCTACATATGCAGATGAATCAGAGCAATTGTTTTCCACTGCATAATGACTTTTTCTTTTATTTTCAAAGTTTAGAGAGGCTGATATTGTACATTATAGAAATTTAAGTTACTATATGTTATACAACGTAAAGGGTGATTTTTGCAAAGTTAGGTAAGGCCCGGGCCAGGCCTCCCCACCCTAATACTTACCTTCGTCCCTAATGTTAGAGTTGGAGTGGTGGTGGCTGTAGCGATAGTGGTGGTGGTGCTAGTTTTGTGGTTTGGTGGCAGTGGTAGTTGTAGTGATTGTGTAGGATAGTGGTAGTGATAGAGGTAGAGGAAGTGGGAGGTATAGAAGAACTACTAATAAATTCAATGAGAATTATGGAGTAATTAATAGGCTGGTTACTTAATTTTTGTAGTTAATAGGGTGCTCGAGTGAACGTAACAAAGAAAAATAATCCTAGGAGAGTTTTGATTAAATAAAAAACCAAGAAGTTTATCCCTTCACCAAGAACTGGAAGGATGTATAACAACGAAATCTACCAAGCAAAATTAGAAGGCGATTGCACTCATATTGCAAGTGTGACGTGACACGACAACCATTCAAAATAGTTTCAAGTGATCCTCCTTCAATTGTCTTCCATTCTCTCTCAATTGTCAGCGTCCTTTGATTCTTTCTTTTGAGAATAAATTTTTTACACTGCCGGTGTAAATATTTGTTTTCTTCAAATTAATTACATTGCGCCACGTTGCAAAATAGTGATCCCAATCAATAAAATACGACGACGTGGCGCAATATAATTGATTTAACAATCCTTTTCCTAATCACCTTTTACTTAATACTTTCAGTTTTAAGTGTTAAATTAAGTTACTAAACAACCCCTAAATCAATGTCTCCTTAAAAAGTTTAAAAAAATTCAAAAAGACTAAAAATAGTGCGGCAGATCTAGAAATATACAACAGATTTTTTTAAGCCATTCAAAGTGAACACGTAGCTTACCTTTGCTCAAGGTTATATTAGTATGAAATCATGATATATTTTAGCCCTTGGATGAGTAAAATGTTCACTAACCACTTGTATCGAAATTACTCTTAGCGGGGAAGAAACTCTAGACGTTTGCTCAGCCAACGAAAAAAAAACCTCCAAAACATTCCTATCGTAGGAAAGTTCCGATTGCGTCATTGGGGACGAAAAGGCTAGGGAGGTTAAATTGACTTGAATAGCGGCTGACCGGACAAGCCAAACCGGCAATGTGGTCCCGGCAATATTTTTCTTTTCGAATGGCGGCCCTGGTAATATGAACTTTCTTAGGATATTCTCCTTGTAGATGTGGGAGAAATGTGAACCAACATTGACCAAGGCTCCAGCCCCAGTGACAGTGGAGGGGGTTTTGTTTAGGGTTGTGCAAACAATGCGGTGAACCGTGAAATCGGTTCGAACCGAATTGATTTGTACCTTTTGAATTTTGTTCGTAGATTAATGGTTCGGACACTGATTAAAAAATTAGAAAAACCATGACTTGCTGTTCAGTTCACGGATTTTCATTACAAAACCGTGGATTAGTCAAACCGAATTGTGAGATATTTATTTTATATAAAAATAAATAATATATATATACACACACATAATTGTTAGTACTATTAAAATATTTTTTACTAATTTTAGTATTTTATCTTAATAATGAGATCATCCTAACCACAATCTGCTCGGTAACTATTTTTTCTTTCGCTTTTGAATCTGAAATTCTCGCGTTACTTACATGTATATATATATATATATATATATATATATATGCATATATGTATGTATGAAATGGAACACAAACATGTATTTTGATATGGTCCATCTATGATTCTGTAACCTTCGGTTATTGTTTTTGTTTTGTAACATAATCCGCAGGTAAAACCGTCACCAATCTGCGAGTCACGAATTAGATTGAAACCGGACAGTAGGACTTTTAGTCTGGACACGAATTTCATTATGTAAAAACCGTGACTAACAGTTCTATCCTTGAATTTTTAGGAATCCGATCCGATTCGAACCGCGAACACCCCTAGTTTTGTTGGGGAATGAGGGCCGGCTGTGTCTTAGCCACGACAGGTTGGTTGTACCAAAAAAACATGGGCATCATTCCAAACTCAAATATATGATCTGAAACGTGAAATTTTTTTTTCCCTCCAATTTTGTTTTTATTAGTGGGGTGAGTGGAGAATTAGTGTGCTAACAATCAAAAAGGGTTTAATATTTCACTATAGACTCGAACCCTACACCTCCCTCTTTTAAGGTAATAAATACAATCAAATGGGCTAAGAGTCACATCTTGATCTAAAATGTTCACTATATAGAATTTTTCACATTGAACAAACCTGTAAGAAATTCGATTGAAATTGTACACAAACAATATTTGTCCGCGGTATGATTTCGTGGACATTTATCGCCGCCTAAAAATGTGGTTTGCCCACTAAGTTTCCAATGCCCGTTTGATTTGATTTTTTTTTCAAGAATGTTCTATGCGTCAAGCTCTACGTAATGGATAGTTCATATCACCTTATTGAACTTGGAACGATACCCGAATTTTGGGCATAGCCACCTAGCTCTACCTCAGGCTCCCCGCCTCCCCCATTCCCTTTTGGTTGCCGTGGGAGAATCTTAATTCCAAAATACTCCCTTTGTTCCTAAATGAGAGTCATTTTTCAACATACGTACCACATAAATTGCCCATATCTCACAATTTAAGATGTTTTAAATAATTTTAAAAATTTTGTCCGATAAAACTAATTGAGATCTATCAAACAAAATTCATATTGCATATATAAAATATTGTAGATTGAAAAATATAGACATTTTTTTAGAGCTTTATAATAGTGAAAGTGGACTCTCATCTAGATAAGGAGTCACGTACGGCAACAAAAGTATTAGATTCGTAAATAACTCAGAATGCCAAAACATTTTCCATGATAATCTTGTGCATTTTATTTTATTTTTTTTTAGAATTTTGTCATATGAAAATGAAAATTACAAAAAAAGACACCTGAACAAGAGAAGAGATCGAGATCGCCAAAATAAAAATAGGTATTAGTGCCTCGAATATACGAGAATGGTGACTAAACAATTGGAATAGCAATGATACCACTTGCTTGTATCATCACAAGATGAGAAAATTGCAAACGGTCTGCCGCGTTAAACAATATTATCAAGATTGCATTAGTGGAAGACATATATAATTTGTGTCTCCTCTTTTTTAACAAAAAATCAAGGTAGATCATATAAAAGTGTCTCTAGCTTCAATCTAATTAGCAAATTTTTTTATCTGATCAAAGTGCCACCATGTAAATGTTATAGCTGGAGTATTTTCTATGGGAAAGACTACAATATATACACACTCTTTATTTAAGTGTGTATCATATGCACTCCTAAAATGTTATGAATTATAGAGAAAATATTACGAATCGTATTACTAAAAAGTTACGAATCGTATAAAGGTTACGAGATACATTAAAATATTATGAATCATAATGAAAATGTTACGAATCATACTGCTGAAAAGTTATGAATTCTAAAACATGTTAAAATATTATGAATGAACCATAAAATATGTGCATATAATACACCTTTTTAAGGGATGTGTATTATAAAATTTCCCATTTTCTTAAGGGAGAAGAATAGACCCCAGGGATGAGCTTGCATGTGTTTTTCCTCGTTCATTCGCAAAACCTTGGTAACCAAGTAATAATACAAAGTGACGGAATCGCTTACGAATAGAAGGTTTAAAAAACATGCATGTGTCTCAGGATTTTGAACTAGTTATTATTCAACTCTTTCGGCATACCGTGCAGGCATATGCAATGACGAACTAATTTTTGTATTAAAATTTTAAACCTTTACATGCATGGCCCTAAACTGATTTGGAATGAACAATATGAATTACTCCAATAAAGAGTCTTTTCTATTTGAACTCGCTAAGCCCACAATTGTTGAGGGTTTGACACTGCAAGAAAGTAATTTTTTGTAAATCCTCTAATTTCGGCATGGATGACATGCATTTAATCGGACCGGGGATACGATAAGTCAAGGTGCACATAAGCTGATCTGGCCACACACACCTGACATACAAAAAAAAGAAAGAAAGAGTTATTCATATTGTTGTACCTTATATAAAAAAAAATCATGGTTTCATAATTTAGAGATGGCAAACGGGCAGGTCTGGGCGGGTTTCGACGGGTTGAAACGGGTCGTGTGTCAAATTTGGGTCGAAAGGGAAACATGTTAAAACGGGTCGGGTCGAATATGGGTCAAGGCAAACCCAAACCCGCCCGACCCGACCCATTTTCCTCCTCCTTTTTTTTTTTTTTTTCCTTCTTTTGGTGTTTTGTTTCCCTTCCCCTCTCTTCTCCCCCCCCTTCTCTGATTTGTCTCAATGAGGGGATTCAAAAAAGTAAAATTTTATAATTAAAACTCAAATTTTTTTGAATAAAAATGAAACAATTAGAGGCTAAAAAAACTTTAAAAAATCATATTTTTACTTTCTTTTTTTTCCATTTCCAAACAGTAACGTAACTTCGATGAGGAGTCAGAGGCCGCATCAGAGAATTGTCTGGAATTCGATGATTCCACCGATTGAACAGTTTCGGTCTTCGTTGCATTTGCCGAAGCCATCGCTTAGGTTTGGATTAAAAAGTCAAGTGACTTTTTTTTTTGTCTCTATTAAATAAGTCCTTTTTGTTTTGGTTCAATAAGTTAGGTGACTTCATTTTTTTGTCTTTATTCAATACTTTTGGTATTTATTTGTTTTGCATTAAGTTTTTGTGAATTTTGTTTTAACGGTTATGACTTATTCATTTGTCTCAATCAGCTAAAAAGACATTATTATTGACTTATTTGTTTGTTATTTAAAATAATTCTAAATATCACAAAAGTTTGACTCAAAATTAATAAATGAAATTTTTTTTTGCATTTCATTAGGAAATGCGAAAAGAGTAACTGAATAAGTGTGCGTGCTTGCTTGGTTTGTAAAAATTTGGCTGGTTTCATTCCGTTTGAAAAAAAAAGAGGAAAAGTTCTGCTGGTAAAAGGTTTGGAGTGTGGACCCATTTTCTAAATTTTGTTTTGAAAATTCCTTACCTTGGAATAAAACAACAAGAGAGGGAAAAGTGGGAGGCCCCCCTCCAAGTGGATCATTGGCTGGTGGATGGGAGTAAAATACCAGTAGGTACATGAAAGGCCGACCTACGGGAATTTCAGATTGAGCTGTGCACCAGACCCCTTTTTCTTCCGTCTTTGATCACACAAAGATAATCGGAGCCGTTTATTTTGTTCAAAATATGTTATTTAAGGTTTCTGTAAAAAATGAACTTCGTTCGATATCATTAAAAGCATTAACAAAACATCCAAAATCACTTCAGAATTTTGACAAATGCTAACTGATTCATTGGTGCACCGTGTATGTGGGCCCGCATGAGTAATAATTACCGACCACTGTTGACCACTTGCAGGTTGAAAAAGGTTGGAAAGTTTGAAGTTCTAAAGCCAAATTACAATGTTAACGGGAAAATGTCACTGACCTCCCCTGAGGTTTCTAACACGAACAGAAACCTCTCCTGAGGTTTCTGAAATGACACTGGCCTCCCCTCCTTTACCTGACAATACTAATGGATCCCCCCTCCATTACCTGCACATTAGAAACGGATGGAAAAGGTCATTTCGGTCCCTAATTTTGTTTTGTTTTTGTTTTGTTTTCCAATCATTACCTTACTTCTTTCACCAAGAAATTTTTCGTTGCCCCAAGGGCAACACGTGGACTTAGCCAGGTGGTGCCTCCCACCAATAAAAATTCGCCCAAAAGACACACTATTCTTCTCTCTCCGGATACAGCTTTCTCTAAAAAATCAAGTGTTCCAAATTACCATTCGTTTGAATGTGTGAGAAAATTTTATTTTATTTATCATTTAATTTTAAAGGGTCATAATTAAATTTTGACTATAGGACTCTCATTGATTAGCTCTAAGAAAATCGTAAAATCAAATATCTTTTAAGACTAACCAACGAGAGCCCTAAAGTCAAAATTTAATTATAACCCTTTAGAATTAAATGATCAAAAAAAAAAATCTTCTCACCCATTCAAACGGATTGAAATTTGAAATATTTAATTTTTCAACCTGTAGTTTATATATTAAAAAATATTGTTAAAAAATTAAGTGTTCCAAATTTCAATCCGTTTGAACCAATAGAAAGATTTTAGTTTTCTGATCATTTTATCCTAAATGATCATAATTAAATTTTGACTATAGAGCTCTCGTTGATTAATCTTAGGAAAATCGTAGAATCAAATATATCTTTGGACTAATCAACGAGAGTCCTATAGTCAAAATTTAATTATGACCATTTAGAATTAAATGATAAAAAAAATAAAATCTTCTCACCCATTCAAACGGATCGTAATTTGGAACACTTGATTTTTGAGAGAAAGCTGTGTCCGAAGAGAGAAGAATCGTGTGTCAGTGGGGCGAACTTTTATTGGTGGGAGGCACCACCTAGCTAAGTCCACGTGTTGCCCTTGGGGCAACGAATAATTTCTCGGTGAAAGGAGTAGGGTAATGATTGGAAAATAAAACATAAACAAAACTAAATTAGGGACCGAAATCACCTTTTCCATCCATTTCTAACGTGCACATAACGGAGGGGGGATCCATTGGTATTGTCAGGCAAAGGAGGGGAGGTCAGTGTCATTTCAGAAACCTCAGGGGAGGTTTCTGTTCGTGTCAAAAACCTTAGGGGAGGTCAATGAAATTTGCCCAATGTTAACCGTTTCACTTACCTTTTCGCTTTTACTCTCCAATCTCAAGCAACTCTTTTTTAAGGAGAAATTTCTGAGTGCCGGATAGGTACCACGTCACCTGGCTGACGTGATACCCTTGCAATGCATTCGAGTCGTCTAAAAGTGTATTAGATGATCCAGAATGAATTACTCTCTCCCCTTTTTCTTTCTCCAAATTTGAAATGGACTGTCTGGATCCACCAAGAAGATACCACATAGTACCCGCTTAGCACTGAAAAATTTCTCCTTTTTAATGGAAAAAAACAACTGTGCTAGGAAAAATTTGTACCAGCATGTACATACTCTTTTGGGCCTATTACGGGTCCTAAAAAAATGATCAAAATCACTTATATATTTTGTTTAAAATTCTTTATTTCTTTATTTACGGTTCTTACCAAAAAAAATAAACTAATCTAGTGTCGAAAAGGGCACTTTGGAGTCTTACAAAATGGTCCTAAGCAATAGTGTACAAAAATAACTTGACGCAAAACTAAAAAAGGACAAAATATTAAGTGCTTCAATTTTCAATTCCTTTGAATTGATGCGAAAATCTTATTTTTTTGATCATATTATTTTAAATAGTCATAATTAATTTTTGTCTCTAGGACTCTCATAATTATATCTGCTCTCTTTTTTGTTTTTAGGACTCTCATAACTTATTTCTTCGTTTTTTGTGTTTTTTTTGTTGTTGTTCTTTTTTTGAAGTTTTATTAGATTCATGTGATTTTTTTTGGATTAATCCTCTATCTCAATGAGAAGAGTCTAAAGAGTACAAAATTATTACCAAAAACACAAAAAGAGATCACTAAAGACAAAAAAAATATCAAACAGCTGTCTTTTGAGCTTAAATGCCATCTTATTTAAATTTTTTCAATATCGGTCCATATTTTTATACTTTTTCAATGCAATCCCTAAAATTACGTCAAAAAACTAAACAGAAAGTTACTAAGAGTAAAATAACCAAATAAATTCATAACTTATGAGTTTAAAATATCGCAGCCGAAGTCGACGAGTTCAGAAGCAAAACGGTGAAAAGAAAATGGAGGAGAAATGGCGCATGAATGGAAAAAAAGGACCCTCCCAATTTTAGTTTAATGGTTATTTTGTAATTAATTACAGTACAAAACTAAGGACAAACATATACTCATAAAATACTACATCTAAAAGTGCAGTGTTATGTCATTGTTTTAAAGGAAACTAAGGCTCCGTTCCGGAACTCGATTTAAGTACTTAATTTTTAAGAAGGTAATTTTAAGTTAAAAAATAATGTGTTTACGCAATTAATTTTTCCAGCAATATGGATCTTATTTGATAGATCTTATCGAGATCTTTTATACGGTGCAATAAAAATAAAAAATAAATTTTTTATTTACATTATTTTTGAGTTTAAAAATATAAAATAAGTACTTATTTTTTAATAAAAGTGTTCTGGAACGGGGCCTAATCTCTACTGTAAAGGACGATGCCTTAAATAAAAAATAAATGACAGTTGAAAAGGTGCACATTGGTTGAGGGCAAAATTGTCATTTAATTATACATGGGAAAGGACGTTGCCTGTTGTCCTTTCTTCTTGATTGGAAATTGGGAAGTACACGTCCTTTATGGTCTGAAAAGTAAAAAAGCAAGGAATGATAGCATAATTAACCGGTGCACAGTAGCACTGGTTAGCCAAACCGTTGTTTGATTATGCAGTGTTTGGATTTGAAATTTTATTTGAAAAATAGTAGGGATAATAAATAGAGAGAGATAAAGAGAAAAATGTTTGAAGTAAAAAATAATCTAGAGAAGATTTGTTGAAAAATGCTTTTTGAGAAGTAAAGAGAACAAGGCAACCTATATTGATTTGATTTTCAACTCATTTAAACTCATGTAAATATTGGTTTATATGAGTTCAACTCATATCAACTTATTATATAATATGGACGGATTTGATTGGATTATAAATGAACTGATTGGGAGGATTAAAAAAATATGGGTTAAAATTGTCACATCTAGTTTCATTCCGAGCTAACTATGTAAATACACTTGATTAATTATACGGCAACAACTTTAATAAAAATTGTGATTTTGGCACTCCAAAAAATGATGGAGGGGCTCCAAAACTGAACTGTGTTGATATGCAATACGACGTCGTTTTAGAGCCCTTCCATCAATTTTTGGAGTGCTAAAATCAATTTCCCTTTAGTAATTGATAGATAAAGAATGATAGAAATCGAGTGAGTGTGTTGTGATAGCACATTGACCGAGAATATTAAATACTCCATCCGCCTCAAATTGGATATCAATTTTTGATATCTATGTCAATTTCAACTATTTATATATTTCAATATGAATCTCTAAAAATATGCAATATGGATTTTGTTTGATAATTTTTAATTAGTTCTATTATATAAAGTTTTCAAACTCATAAAAAATATTATAAATTAAAATATATAAGCGATGAAAAATAATACGGATTTCCAAAATTCTCATTTTTTTTTTTAAGAAACGGAGGGAGTAGTAAGTGATCATTGATACACATCCTCCCTCCCGCAAGAAACCAAATACAGTATTAGTAAGAAATTGAAGAGAACACATCATACAAGCCAATAGAATGTTTAGAGACAAGTCATCCTCCATTTGACGAAATCATTATCCTATC
>BPLS01019493.1:0-14107 GCA_019656275.1 Rhododendron kiyosumense
GAGAGAGAGAGAGAGAGAGAGAGAGAGAGAGAGAGAGAGAGAGATTATTGGCAAAAGATTGCTAGTTTTGATTATCCAAGGACCAAAATTTGATGAGTTACTAAGAGCATCTCTAATCCATCTCTCACTCTTTCTCCATTTTAGAGGCTCCAAAAAATATATTCTATTCAAAAAGTAATTTTGGAGAATCAATAACTCCAACCCAATTCTCCATTTTTCACCTCCAAAACTCCTCCAAATTCTTCCTCTATTTATTGTTCAATATTTTTTTTGCTCCTTTCATTAGATGCATTTTTTTTCTCTCATTTTAACACATTATTCAAATCAATACAATGATATTATAGTGTAAATGAGAAAAAAATTATATTATGAGTTCAAATGGTTTGAATTTACATTTGATGTTATTTCAAAATGCATTTACATATACTTCATATTAGACTCATTTTGAAGTTATTATTATTATCTTTCCAATAATACCAATTTTGTAAAAAATGATGTGTAATGTAAAGTTATATGTAATTGACGAAATTCTAGCAAAAAAGTAAATAGAATATTAGTGAAGGAGAGAAATAGAGATGGGTCTCCATTTGGGAGTTGATTCTCCAAATATGGAGAATGAGAATTGAGTCTCCAAAATGGAGACCCTAAATAGAGATGAGTTGGAGGCTAGGAATTCTCAAAAATGGAGTTTTGGTGCCCAAATGGAGATGGGTTAGAGATGCTCTAAGAGATTGTTAAGTTTGGTTATGTCAATGTGAGCACTTTTTTGAGAAAACATTACTAATTTTAGTAAATCTACGATTTTGGTTTTTCCACTGTGGATGCTCTAAGGAGTGGAGAATGATTTTTTGGGTGATTTTTACTCAAATTTGTGATTTAGTCAATATTTGAATAAAGAGTGATAAAAGGGGGAAGGTTCGAGAAGATGTACTTTTTAGAAATGTGAGACTTGTTTTTGGGTTAATTTTAGAAATAATCTCTCTAGTTTACGTGCAATCTCAATTTCTTCTCTCTAGTATTAATGGTGCCATTAGTATAGCTTATATTTTGTCTCAATTTGATCTCTCTCACTAATAGTGTTAACTAACAGAACTCGTGGGTAAAGTTGACATTTCCCTCTTAGAGCGATGAAATTGAGACCAAATGCAAGAGGGACTATTTCATATATTTTACATTTTATTGTTTGCAAGACAAACTCATACCTAAAATCTCTCACCTTAGTTATATTTTTCTGATCGAATAATCAAAATATATTGAGGAAATTAAAAAATTTATTTTAAAATATATTATAGATAAGATTATAAAATTTAAAAAGTATCTCTTAGTTAAATAACTTTGCATCGGGTTTTTTCTTTCAATTGACGTATCTTGATTTTTACTGTCACGCCCTCGATTTTCAACATAATTAAATTATACATTCTAATAAAAAGCCTTGCATATCTTACATATTACCCAAAAGAGTTTCCACCTGTCTTAAATTACAATCAAGTCCCCACGATTAAAGTTTTACAACTTAGGCACTCCGGCCCCAAATATACACAAATACAAGTACGGACCTGTTTAGAATATTACAATCGTTTAGTCAAAAGGATTGAAATGATAAGTTACAAATACATCTCTGTCAAAATAAAGTTAATACAAAGATGCTCAAGTAAGTACATGAGATTTAACTTCCAAAAAAAGTCTTTCATTCTTAAGCACACATTGCATGCGAGCTATTGTCAAGCGTTTTGTTCTGAAAAGAAAGATTAGGTTGAGTTACACTAGCCTAGTAGGAAATCTTTACCAATTTTATGTATTAATATGATGGTAAGTGCAAGTGAGATGAAGACAAGAGAAACATGCTCAATCGATAGAAAAACAATTGATTCAAGAGTAAACCAACGCTCAATATGATCATTCCATTGGTATGTCCTCTCCCTCTATCTTTCCCTCCATTGAGCAACAAAAATCACTTCATTTCTGTCATTTTGGTCTTATATTTGTTTCTCATTCCACTGGTACGTCCTCTCCCTCTGTCTTTCCCTCCATTGAGCAACAAAAATCACTTCATTTCTGTCGTTTTGGTCTTATATTTGTTTCTCATTCCACTGGTACATCCTCTCCCTCTGTCTTTCCCTCCATTAGTAGTTTGAGTTCCAATTTGCTTGATTCAGTTGTTTCAAAGACATAGTTGTTTGTTCTTCTATTTTGTTTTTCCCTTTTTTTCACATATTTATGTTCTACCCACTTGATCAAATTGAAAAGAAATACTTCGTGTTCTACCCATTTGATCTGAATGACTAGGTTGCAGTTTCATCATAACCTTTTTTTTTTTTTTTTTTTTTGCGTAAAACCTTCAAAGAGAGTTTGGAATGCTTAAGTGCTAAATTCTACTAAAGCAATGCTCAGTGACTAGTAAGTCTGAAGCCATTCAAACAGAGTTTGGACCGAAACTAAGAAATTGAGTCATCACTTGGAACTAATGGTAAGCTAGAGATGATTGGAACGGATTCTCTTTCAACTCCTAAATCTTGGAGGGCTAAGAGATGCTGTTGAGCATTATTGATGCTACTTAATCTACCACTTGGGGGTGTCCTACTTTGGGTGGAGTTTGTTATCTTTTGGTTGGTGTCTCTGATGTCTTAAGTTGGGTGGTGTCTGTTATTTTTTGGGTGGGTTGGTTTTGGGTATATCTGGTGGGTGTTTTGGTTCTTGTTGTGTGGGGTTGAGAAGCACACTTGGTGGTTCGTTGTGCATGGGTTTGTCTTGGGCTTACATCTTTATAAATATGGGATGATTCTATCATGGTTTAGGGCTTCATAAAGGTCTTCATCCATGTCTGCACCATACCTGAATATCAACCACATGGTCTCCACTATACCTCTCACATTATTCAATTTGGGACCTGTTGTTGCCACTCTTGAGGAAAATCCTATTTGGCGTCCTATTTGGGATGTGATGCTACTGCACTTAAAGGAAATTCTCTTTCGGTTGCTACCACTAATTAGTCTCTAGGATTTGCATTCCATTGATGCTACATTGGGGAGAATACCAGCCATGCTTAATCCTTGGTTCTCTGGTTCTAGTCCTAACAGAGGAAATTCTAGGAGTTGCAAATTAGCTTTATCACTATATTCAGTTTTTAATATGTTCTTTTGCAGGTGTTTGAACTATAACATGTACTACTTGTGAGTGTCAATTATGTTGGAAAATATATGCCCAAGTTATGGAATGCCCAGATTATTTGTTTGTTGGAATGCTTAGATAATTTTTTTGGTTGGAATGCACATGTTATTGGAAAAGTTGCTTGGGTTATGAATATTGTTTGGGAATTTTTTTGAAAAATTGTTTGGAATGCCCATGTTATGAACTGCTTGAGAAAGTTGTTTGGAATGCCCAAAAGTCGGTTGAATTGCTTGAGATTTAGTTGGAATGCCCAGAAATTTGGTGGAATGCTTGAGAGAGGGGGGGGAGAGAGAGAAATAGTCTTGAAATTAATCCCAAAATTTCGTGACAGAACTAAACATGGGATTGGCCACATCATGGGATATCCCAATATTAATCCTGCCTGATTCAAACAGGGAATTATATAGAATTCAGGGCTAAATTAGTACCATGACAAAATAGTCCAGCATTATTAATCCCAGGACTCTTAATCTTGTCTAATTTAATCCCAGAATCAAACAAGGCCTTAGGATTACTCAATGTAATGTATGTCATTTGGTGGATGGTAAGGGTGCAGCGCTAGTACTAGGGCTGTCCACGGTCCGGATTGGATCGGATTCGTATGAATCCAATCCTAATCCGTATCTCACGGTTTTTGGAAAATACAATCCAATCCTAATCGAAAAGTCCACGGTTCGGTTTGGATTCCGAACCGTAAGTCACGGTTCGGTTCCGGTTTTATCCACGGATTTTCTTCCATAAACACTAAAAAATGCAAAATTACTTCAACTACTATATTACATATCATTCCAAATTTCTAGTTCAAGTGACGAGCAATAAGAGAAACATTACAGTCCAGATTGGCAAATTTTCAGTTCAAATGACCAGCAATATGAAAAACATTACATTGCAATAAGCTACAAACTGCAACATTACAGTTACAGCCATTGTTACATCATTCCAGTCCAAATTTTAGTCCAGGTTTTATCATTCCAGTAACCATATTTCATCAGTCTTGAATTTGATTAAGGGAAACATTTTAGAGTTTGGACAGTTTACCCCTTAAATTTTATCTATTGTTATATTAATGTAAAATTGTTAAAAAAAATCATAACAAGTTGCAAAATTATAATTATTTATAAATATTACCTACACGCACATATATATATATATATAAATATTTCACGGTTCGGTTCGGTTAATCCGCGGTTTTGAAATAAAAATCCAATCCTAAACCGTATCTCACGGTTTTTTAATTTTCAAATCCATGTCCGGACCATTAATCCACGGATAAAATCCAAAAAGCACGGATCGGTTCGGTCCGGACCGGTTTCACGGTTATCGATTTTTCTTGGACAGCCCTAGCTAGTACTGGTTGTGTAGAAGCTTGAGAGCTAGGAGTTTGGTATAATTTATCGGAAGTTCCTCTAGTTTTATGTAAAACAGAAAAAAATGAACAAAATAAATTCAAATTAGAGAATTCGAACAAGCAGAAGATCCTTTCGGACGAAGGAGAGGGGAAGCATGAATTCGCTCTTTAAATCTCTCCAAAACCCTAACAAGGGAGAGTCTTGTTTAGCCCTAACAAGGAGAATCCTATGGCCATTCACGACCACCACAGCTCTTGGTTAGCACTCTTAATCGTCATCATCGTGTAAGAAGCTTGGCTACTTCGTCAGTGAATCCCTCACATTTTAGTAATGGTAGGTTCTTAACCCATTTAAATTTCAAAAACCATTTTTGACGTTTTTCAATGGAACTCTGCACCTCTTAAATCTCTTAGTGATTGATGATGATAAACTTGTATTAAATAAATTTTTTAGCTGGATGCATGAATAAATACTTGTGTATGCGGACAAGGGCTTTCACACTTTCAAAGGAGTTTACGGTGATTGGATTTTTGTATTACCAGCCGCGTTCAATAACTACAATGTTACCTCTCTTGGGCCTTGTAATTACTACCAGGGACAGGATTTAGACATACCAATGGTGGCAACTGAAGACAATAGTATTATCCTCCGATCTGATGACGAAGTGGAAGTAGAGCGCAGAGGCACGGATAACTACTGCTTCATTGGGATCGGGGAAGCTGTCCCTTTTAAGCCTGGGGATGATGCTGAATTCAATCCCTAAAACCCTCCGTCTAAACCACGGTCCATTTCTATATGTTTTGGTCTCATATTTGTTTCTCATTCCACTGGTACGTCCTCTCCCTCTGTCTTTCCCTCCATTGGGCAACAACAATCACTTCATTTCTATCATTTTGGATATTTTATCCTTTTTTTGTAATTTCTGTCATTTTGTTTCTCATTCCACTAGTACCTTTTTTTCGATTGTTTGAGTGTTGGAGCAGCTGCGATAGCAACGGTGGAGCTTGAAAAAGGTATATTTCACATCTAACCCTCCAACGTTTTTTGTAATTTTTTTTTACCCCCACCATCTAAATTTGACACATTAAGCACTGTACCCGGTTCTTATTTATGGCCGATTGAAATATTAATATGTCACAATTATCGTTTATATAGTAAATAAATTTTATCGAAATGGGCTGTGTTATTCGATTACACCGAGAAAAAGAGATGGAAGATTTTCAATTTTGAATGGACAAACATATGAAATGATTGAATTTATTTGACAGCGATCAGCAAAGTTGGTGATGGCCTAATCGAAGTTTCTACAAGGTGCTAAATGATGACTGTATTGGCAAGAGAGGTGAAATATGTTTTAACCCATAGTTCTGGGATGAATGGACAAATAAGGGATTCAAGTATGAATAGACAAATATGGGATTTATGGGTGAATAGACAAATAAAGGGATCAATAATCACTTAGGGGGAAAATATGATTAATCGTTAACGTAGTGTAATCATTAAGAGCAACCCAAGCTCTATAGACTATATAATGCTCCAAATCATTATATTGAGAAAAAAAATTATAATTTAAGACTTTTTATGGGACTCATTTGTTTTTTTTAAAAATTTGGTCTTCAAAAATGGAGATCTCATCTTCATTTTTAGAGATCAAATCTCTAAAAATAGGAACGATAGATCCCTAAAAGATTTTTGTATAGTACAAAAAAAGTAAAAGAAAAGAGTGAACAAACTATAAAATCTCAATTCAATATAGAAATTTGAAGCATTAGAACAACTCAAACCAAGCTCTATAATGCTCTAAATCTCAATTGGATTTTCACTACGTTGATAAAACTTCATGCGCATCCTTAATGTAACAGATGGCTTTCACTTTGGGCCATCCCATGTGAGGTCCCTGGTTGATTTAATTTGTCCTCCACCAGTGGATGGTGACATTGATATCCTGCGCTGTTTGATTTGAGAATTAGGAGCTTGGAATAGGACTAAACACACATAATCCCACGTTTTCCGTCGTTTGGTTCCCGCTCCCGTGCGTGGGATTGCTAATACCAGGATTATATTTGTCCTTTTGGGCCCGATTTGATGCGGAGAAAGAATTGAGGATATTAGTTAATAAATGGGATATGATAGTATGGGAAATTAGTTAATAAGAGATGACCAACATTGATGTGATATTTATAGAGAGGTTATTAAATAGTACTTAGTTTTGATGAGGTATTACAAATGGGGTACAATATAAAATAGTACTTGATTTGGATGAAGGATAAATTGGGGGTATAAGGAAGGGTGAATGATGTAAAAAACTGTAAAATGACCCTTTTGCCCTTGTGCAGTCCCTAAATGAATTATGTATTATGTTTTATATATAATTGCAAATTTAATTATTCTTTCACAATTTTTGGTTGTAATATTTATTTTTACTAACAAATTAATGAGCTTAGTATTATTATTAAACAATTTTTTTTTTATAATATAATTGCAAATTTAATTACTTTTTATATATAATTGCAAATCTAATTATTCTTTCACAATTTTAGCCGTACTATTTATTTTTACTAACAAATTAACGAACTTAGTATTATTATTAAACAATTTTTTTTATAAAATTCATTTTTAAATTAAAATTGTTTTGAAATGTTTTTTTATATAATTGCAAAATTTATTTACGTTTTATATATAATTAAAAATTTAATTATTCTTTCACAAATTAACAAATTATCGAACAAATTACGTTTTTACTAACAAATTAACGAACTTAGAGTTATTATTAAATAGATTTGTTTTTTTATAAAATTCTTTTTTAGTCAGTTTGGAAAACTTTTCTTCTTAAAGTCAACCATTGTTCAAATATTATTATTTGCTGTGCAAAACTACCCGACAATTATTTTCGATAAGGGAGAAAAGAACTAACCTTATTATTTAGTAAGAAAACCTTATAGTACAAAGAGGGAAGGAGTAGATCAGAATGCTTGGTTTTTAGAAAGAGAAAGAGGGCAAACCAAAACTTGACTAAAACGAAGAAGATGTGTCCTTTAAATAGAGAACTCTACAGAACTGAACAGGAAAATGAAATTATTACAACTTAAGATGAAAATAATTGTCGGGTACACATGGGGGCCCCATCGCCACAAAATTTCCACTGAAAGTTGGAAAAACACTCCATTATTGAGTGCCTTAGAAATAACTCTATAATTGAGTTCTCTATTGAAATTTGTCTTTTAAGTCTCCATTATTGAGATTTCAACCGAAAGTAAAATTATTGGTGTTTTTCTTTTCCTTTGCGTGAGGACAGCTGTTCTGCCATCATTTCTGTCATGCTGTCCCAAAAGTCACCCAAAGTTGGTGCTGGTGTAGTCCCATCATCTTCATAGGTGTCTTGTGATTCCCCCGCTAGGCATGTGAAAGGATTATTATCCTCTTCATTACTTTTTTGCTGATGTCATTGATTCATCATCAGCAGTCTGAGAGGCTTGGACTGTTTGCAAAAATTGATCCTTCATATAATCCATGGTCTTTATTACCACTTCATCATCTGACAGATTTGGTTTTTTAGCCCTAATTTGAGCTGATATTTCCAAAAAAGGATTTTTAATGGACATATTATCCTCCTTCTTTATTTGTAGCTTCAATTCTTGTGTGGCACGCCTGATTTCTGAAAAAAATTTCTCCAAATCAATACCTTTCCACCACCGGTATTGAAAAGTTCTTTCAAGAACAAGAAGCCCCAAATTATTACTTCCAATTGCAAGATCCTATTTCCAAATCCAAGGGATACCAAAAGTAATCATAGTAAAGAGAAACGATTTTCCCTTTGAAGTATTTGTTTCCCTCAATTGAGGATGATTCTGGTTAAAGAACTCTACTTCCTTCTGTACCTCTATGGGCAAAATTTCTGCTTTTGGTCCAAATTTAGACTACCATTCAACAAACTAATTTGGTAACTCATTTTTACCCACCATATTTGGGCAAAGCTTAAGAAACCACAAATGTTTTCTTCTCTGATTTTGATAGTAGAAAGCCTTTGTCTAGGCCTCAATGTAATCCCAGCAATTATATTGGACTATAATTCCATTTTCACCTTTTATTGACAAAGTTTTTGATTTTTGTGGGTGAATTCCCCACTTATGAATTGGAATGACCATCTTAATTATAGCCTTGCTGTAGCTAATTGGACTTTTTTGATCAAGCTTACTGTCATAGGTATGGCAAAATTCCACTGATCCAAATTCTTGAAGCATTGCTTCATAGATATATCTATATTTCCCTTCTGGGACCGGATAACAAATTGTATCCAAATATTGGGACTTTATTTCCCATGGATCATTTCAATATTGTTCATCCTGCGACTCCAGGATCATTATTATTTCTGTGTGTTCACTCAATTTGAATACTTCTTCTGATTGCACCACCTCTGCCATTGAGAGTGATGATGATGCTGATGTAGCATCCTGTAGTGATGGATATTGGAGCTTGTGAGCCTTCAAGTAGGCTCCCACATCAGCCTGTGTGACCCTCGATTGCCACGGCCTCGAGAGGAATTTCCTCATCCTCGACCTTGATCAGGGGGTCGATTCATCCTGCAAAATTATGCACAAGATAAAATATTCAGTCTATTCTGAAGTCGCCGTATTGGCAACTGGAGTGGTTCTATTTCCCAGTCTTGATCATCATCTGATCCATATTGTTGATAATGTCGAAGCAATGCTTCTCTTGCATTTATCCATCTTATTAATGTAGATCTATTATGTGATCTTTTGAGAATTGTCATCTCAAAATCAGTTTGAAAAACTTTTCTTCTTAAAGTCAACCATTGTTCAAATATTTTTCTTTGTTGTGCAAAACTATTATTCATCAGAACTCAGCCCTGCAAAAATTCACGAGTGAGAAAATCAGGGAGAGAATTATTTTCTCCTTTTATATATTCAATATCAAAGTCAAAGGCAGATAATTCAGACTGCCATCTAGCAAAAATTTGCTTTGAAGTCAAGTTTTTATTATCTTGCTTCAGAACTTGCTTTGCTGCACTACAATCAACTCGGAGGAGAAAATGTTGATTGAGTAAATCATCCTGAAACTTATTAATACATTTAACAATAGAAAGAATTTCTTTCTTTATTGTACTATAATTGGCTTGAGCATTTTTAAAAAGACCAGAAGTAAATCTAACCAACTCTTCTTTTGAAATATTAGGATTGTATTGTTTCAATACGCCATCATAACCAATATTAGAGGCATCAGTCTCCACAATTTTTCTCCATTGGGGATTAGCTATGGCTAAGCAAGGTAATTGCTTTGCTTTCAATTTAATTTTTTGAACAGCCTTAGTATGCTACTCAGTCCAAGGGGGAGGATTCTTCTTTAATCTTTCATATAAGGGTGCAGAATCCTATGCCAATTCCTTATAGTAGTCACCTATATAGTTGAGACTTCCAAGAAATCTCTGCAATTGGGTTTTTTCCCTAATTTCGTCTGGAAATTTAGAAGCAAATTCAATGCTCCTATCAATAGGGATAATTTTCCTTTGATAAATATTATGTCCTAAGAACATTACCTTGGTTTGAAATAATTTCATCTTAGGAGCCGAGAGCCGAGACAACCAAACCATTTCTCTTAATATCATCTTTGAATATACTATGATGTTTTATATGCTGGTCAATGTTCTCAGAAAATATTAGAACATCATCAATATAACAAATCGCGAAATCAGCATATGGATAAAATATATCATTCATAATATTTTGAAATTCTGAAGATGCATTCTTCAGACCAAAGGGCATTACATTCCATTTGTAATGTCCAAAATGAACAATAAAGGCTGTTTAATATCGACCAGATTCCTCTATTTGAATCTGCCAATATCCAGATTTTAAATCAAAATTTGAAAATATGACTGCTTTATTCAGCCGATCCAACAACTTTTTTTTTTATTGGGGATGGGATATCTTATCCACATCAAAACTTCATTTAGAGGTTTGTAATTTATGACCAATCTTGGTACACCTCTTTCTTTTTCAGCATTCTTATTAACATAAAAACCGTACAACTCCAAGGAGAATAGTTTTTCCTTATTAATTGCTTTTTTAGCAAGTTGTCAACCTCATTTTGACACAATTTCAAGTATTCTTGTTTCATTTGAGAAGGTCTATCTTTTGTAGGTATTTTTCTTTCATCAAAATCCTTCTCGTAAGGAAGTGAAACAATATATTTTTTCCTATCCCAAAAAGCATTTGGGATATCACTACAAATTTCTTGTTTGAACTTTTCTTCTATTTGAGAAATTTTCTCTTTTAAAGAAGATCTTTGTAGAGCTTCTTCAATATTCATAATTTGAATTTCTTTTTTCAGAAAATTTATTTGTTTGTTCTTATGAGATATTCTACTCACAATATCATTTATTTATTTGAAAACAGGTGGTAAAACAAACTCGAAGAACGCATCATGTCCATCCACCTGAGCATTTATCCCAGCAGTACTGGTCTTCATTAGTAGCAGCATTGCTAGGAAAGGAGTTCCAAGAATTAACTCCTGTTGAAGATTTCTTATGCATAAAAAAGTAGTTTCCAAACAAACTCCTTTATTACAAATGTAAACATCATTGAGTTTGTATTTGATTATCATTTTTGCTCCACTTGCATTAGTGAGGCTTTGAGAGGTTTTCTCAAAATATTGGGTTGGAAAAATTCCTTTTTTGATGCAATTCATATCTACACCATTGTCAACTAAAGCAATGATATTCTTTATTGTGTATTCCTTATGAATCACCAAATTGACTTTAATATGTCATTTTTGGTACACAACTTTATTGATAGAATTTAAATAACTCAAGTCATTGGTATTACTTGATTCTCCCTTAGTTTCCAAGACAACTAATCTTATCTTCATATCATAAAACTCTTGAGCAGCTTTATGTTGAAAGGTTTTTAACAGCTTAATCTCTGTTTTTAAAGTATTTATTTCACCCTTCAATTCAAGGATAGTAACAGGTTTGTAATTCTCAATCTGTTCCAGTCTTTTAAGCACAGTTTTAAGACTGTAATTTTCATTGGGAATCTGTGGTTTCTCATCTTCTTCTTCTTTATTAGAAGAAATACAAGTTTCAATTATTTTTATTTTTAATTGGGGATCACCAATTTGATCAATAATATCCAATAAACTTTGTTGTTTATCAGTTAAAACATTTAAACTAAGACCATTCATCTCAACTATTGCCTTCCAATAATTATCAGAAGTTGAACATTCCAGATTTGAACAACTACAATTATTAGGAATTTCTTCTTCCTCTGTATTGGAGGAAGTATCTTCGTCATCGGAAAGATCATTGATCTGTTCTTCAGATTCTCCTAATTCAGAATCACTAGAATTAAGTAGTAATTTAAAAAGAGTTTGTTTTAACTCTTCATCTAACTGGAGTTCTTCCAGCTTTTTTTTAGTCTTGCATTTATTAGCATAGTGGCCAATTTTACCACATTTAAAGCACTTTGCAGTAACTTTCTTCTTATCTTTAGTATTTTGCTTCTTAGTAACGATATTTTTTGAACTTGATTGTTCATTTTTATCCTTGTGTTTCTTTTTACCAGATTTCCTCTTAGAATATTTTCTGGTAGTATGATTATTACTCTTATTCTTACTGGGTTTAGAATATTGGGGTGTATCATAACCAAACTGGTCACAAAATTGCCCCAACTCTTGTTTACCAGTTAAATGTTGTTTCTTTAATTGATTATGCAATTTGATATCATTGCATAAAGTCAAACCTTCTTGTATAATAATAGATATTAGTTGACCATAGGTATACCTATCATAATTAATAGTTAAACCATTATTTTGGTCTCTCAATTTTTTTCTTATTTTCATTGCAAAGAAATAAGGTAAGTCACCAACAAATTTTGATTTCAAATGCTCACTATTAGCATCAGTTCTTTGCATAGCTTTAGCAAGAAACACATCCTTATACCAACGAAAATAAGTTAGCGTTGGACATTTCAAATTCTGAAGTAATTCTCTACTTCTTTCACGTTGGTTATCCCAGTGACCAACAAAATGTAAAATTATTGCTTGAACCAAAGTGTAAACAGCATCTTGTTTTTGTTCACCACTTTTTGTGATTTTTGTTGCATTTAGTATTTCCAAGCGTTGGCTAGTAGAAAGGACATTGTCCCACCAACCTTTGATCATGCCAGTGAATCCAATTGTGATTCATCCAGCCACTTCTTTATCTTCATTTTTATTATTAACACATATTGTGCTATACATCATCATTTGATGTACCACCCCAAAAGTTTGATATTCTATCATTCCATCTATGTTCCATTCATAGATGGCTCTGCCATTATAAGACATTTGTTTTTGATAACCAGATTCTTCGTATAACATGTCTTGTGGAGTAGGTCTAGGATAATAATACCTGTCAGCCCCTCCACAAGTATAATTTTTAGGATATTGAATTTTATTAACAGAATTAGTTTGAGATTGTAAGAAAGTATTCTTTAATTATGTAATCTCCTGACTAGACATTGCTAGCTCTTGCTCTTCGGTGATAATGTTAAGAGTTAAGCCCTTAAGCCTTTTTTGTAACTCTTTAACCAACTCAGTATTTTTATTAGGATTACTCAAGTTAAATCCAGTTATGGAAATTGTTAGTCGGATATTTGAAGGAGAGATTTCTTCACCTTCATTCTTATTTCTAGGGTTCTAGGGTGAACATTTTTTATCTCTTCCCTAACTTGAGCTACTTGTTCTTCAATACGAATTAATTGGTCTCCAATAGTATTGAGACAAACATTGGTATGATTATTCTGCTTATAAACTTTTTCAGACGAAATAATAATAAAGCCATTTTTTATATAATTGCAAATTTAGTTATGTTTTATTATTTAATGGAAAATTTATTTTTTCTTTATTTTAGCCGTAATATTTATTTTTACTAATAAATTACTGAACTCAATATTATTATTAAACATATTTGTTTTTTTTCTAAATTTGATTTTTAAATTAAAATTTGTTTTGAAATGTTTTTTTATAAATTTATTTTTTTAAGTGCTTGCAATACCCTTCTTTAATTTATATTAATAATTTACTTATATATGCATTTTAATTGATTTTGGGTGGGATAGCACATGTGCACACATGCATACAATCACTCCGTTTGATTCACCTTTTGAGAGTAAATTTTACTCTTGACACAATTTTCAATAAATTTCTCCCTATATCTCTCTTCACTCATTATTACTCAATTCTCAAAAATAACTTTCTAAAATGTCAACTAAACAAAGTAAATAATTTTCTTGGGAGTTTATAAATACAACTGCGAATTTACTGCACGTAACCTTTTACTAACTTAAACCACAAATCTTATAAAAATTGTTACCATACAACCACAAAATAGGTGTGAACTTCCAAATCTATCCCTCCCCACTCCATCGGCCAAAATATTTTGAAAACCCTCCATTCCTCTCTCGGCGTCTCTCTGTTTTCTGAAACCCAAAAACCATCGGCTCCACTTCTGAAATCCACCCAGAACACCACCACTTCCCTTCCCCGTTCTTCTCCCCGTTCTTCTCCCTCACTACCTCCGTTCTCCATTGTCA
>BPLS01019495.1:0-11979 GCA_019656275.1 Rhododendron kiyosumense
CACGTGTTCGGCGACTAATCTTACTTGTTCGGGAATACCTCCCTACACCTCCCTTCTTTCTTCATTTGCTCCAATTTAAAAATAGGGTTAAGAAATAAAAATAATAATATTTTAATAGAGAATAGATTAAATAGATAGTGTTGATATAGTGTTGAAAAAAATGTGAGTAGGTAAAATAAAAAATGTGCACTATTCACAAATTTTTTTAGCTAATAACTGATAAACTTGCTCTTAGAGCTGATAAGCACCCAAGATTGTCCAATCGGGGTGTCTTAAGCCACTAATTAGTGACGTTTTCATGTTCTTTTTGTCTTCTCTTTCCATTGTTGCTACGTGAGGTGGTTTGTTCATGATTTCAGGATAAACGTTGTTTAAAACACCGTTTTATGATAGCAAGCCAAGCACCAAGCAAGACCGGGTGTCTATGCCCGGTGGAACTCGCGCCAAGGCGACCCAAGGAAGGCGGCATGTTGAGGCAGGTGAGCTTGGAGGCTGCAGGTGGCCCAGCCAAGGCCACGGCTTGGGAAGCAGAGATAAGCAGGCGGGATCGATACGGGCGTAATTGCCGTATCGATACAAAATGGAAACAGAGCTTTTGGATTTAGCCCGTAAAGCACTGGTATCGATACAGATTAATTGCTGTATCGATACACGTTGTTTCATGCAGATATTTTGCTACTTTTTGAACTTTCCATTAGTGGTATAGTTGCCTTTTTTGGCCTGTTTTGGGATATTTGTGTACTGGGCCAGGGAGAGGATATCTCTCTCTCTCTCTCTCTCTCTCTCTCTCTTTCATTAGTTAGAAAATATCCCCCTAAGTTTATTTGGTGGTAGTTAGAACTCCATTAATGTCCCTTGAAGTTTTTAAGTTAATTTTCTCAAGAACTCGAGCAAGTAAGTTTCGTTCTTTATTTTTCCGTTTGTTAATGTTGTAGCCACGGGCTAGATCCTTTGTTAAATCAAGTTTGTTTTCGTTTTCATCGGCTAAATTCTATGTCTCGTTTTTATGCTTCGTTGTATGCTTTAAGTATGTGTGAGTAGTCGTTAGGCCAAGTCTCGGGATAATCTTTCCCGAGGACTTAGGTAGTTACTTGGTTCTCGAATCTTCGGGCTTTAACTCATGATTTACGAAATAGAGCTTAACTTGCATTTTTGGTCTAATCAAGGGGTGTTAACTACTCGGTAAGGTGTTTGCCAAGCGGTCTTGGCAAATGGCTCGCCGAGGGCTCGTGGCCTCCTATGCTTTCGATAAATTCGCTTAACAAGTTGGCTTGCCTCCGTTAAATTATATTTTTCTTGAAACGTAGTCTTCAACGCTAAATCTTCCGGGCGTGAGCACGCGGTCGTGACTCTCGCCCGCGTTATATTGAGAACCGGTAGCGGCCTTAGTCAAGGGTTAGAAGATCCTTAGACTTGCCTCTTTAATTCAATCAAAGCGTTTACGTAGTCTTTTACCTTAGAAATTTTCATCGTTTCAAAGCTTCACCTAGTTGGCCGCCTTGAACGTCGTATTCCACCTTTAACCTACAATCCGTCTAAGCTATCTTTCGAATTCCCTGTGGTACGATCCCGGTCTTACCGGTTTACTATGCTACCGTCAATCTAGCCCTACGCTTGGGGTTTCTATTCAACCGTATTTAAAGGCAAAGTTGAAGGTTAAGCATTTTTGGCGCCGTTGCCGGGGATTTTCTTTCTATAGCTTATTTGGAGGAACGACAAACCATTGTAAGTACTCCGTTTACTTTTCTTTCAAGTACGTTGAACTCGACTTAGCGGATACCTCTAACTGAGCCACCAATTCGACTTGAGGTTTAACGAAGCTAATCGAGCATCAATTGCATTTTTGATTGTTATTTTATTATTGTCTATATACCTAGCCGTGGTGGTGGCATAACCCCACGAGACTGTTTGTGAACGAGGCGGCGGCATAGCCCCTCTAGTCTGCTTAATTGGCCTGTGCAGGTTGTATGCTCAATATCTATCGTAGTCCTGCATCGAACCGGCTACATCGCTCTACATCTCGTGAGCTATCGCCTCCATTAAGCCCAATGGCAGATCAACCAGCTGCTCGGACCTTGCGTGATTACTTAACACCAGAAAGGGGTCCACATGTCTCCCCCATAGCCGTTCCTACTTGCACTGCCGCCAACGCTTTCGCTTTCAAGCCAGAGTATCATCGGGTTATACCAGAATTTCGGGGGCGGGAATTGGAGGATCCTTATGCTCATATTCGGGAGTTTGAGACTATCGTAAGCACCTTTGTGACCGGGCCGGGACAGCTAGATCAAGCCCGCCTGAAATTATTTCCCTTCTCGCTCAAGGATAAGGCCAAGCAGTGGTTCCATTCATTGAAGCCCCGCTCTTTACTCACATGGGGGGAAGTGCAAGACGTGTTCACTACCAAGTTCTTTCCCGTTAGCCGAACCAAGCTCCTTATGGACCAAATTCAGAATTTCAAGCAGAAGGAGGGGGAAGTCTTTTACAAGCTGTGGGAGCGATACAAAGACATACTTGCCGCGGTGCCCCATCACAATTTTCCCATGTACCAAGTAATTAACTATTTCTACTTGGGTTGTGATCGGGATTCCAAGCAGCTCCTTGACACTATGGGGAGTGGAGATTTCATGGGCAAAGACCCGGAGGCCGCTTGGGAATTTTTGGACGCCTTGGCAGAACGGGCCCAAACGTGGCAGTACATTGATCCGGGCGAGCAAGCAATGAGAAACCAAGGCCCAGGAGGTTCTGGTAAGTTTTCAGTGCACGAGCACAATGGACTTGAGACAAGGTTGGAAGAGCTGTCCCTGAAATTGGACAAAATGAAGTTAGACTCAGCCCAAGTGAAGGAAGTGAAAGAGGTTAGGCAAGTCGAGGAGGTGTGCATTATTTGTGAGACAACGGGTCATTCGACTGACAATTGTCATACCATTCCTACCCTCCGTCAGCACTATAATCAACTTCCCGAGGAGGTATGTGCATTAAATCAACGATGGGACCCTTACTCCAACACTTATAACCCTGGGTTGAGGTCTAATCCGGCTTTCCGTTGGAGCAACCCGAATGAGATGGGAACTTCTTCAACTTCACATGCTCCGCCTCCCGCTCAGAATCAAAATTGGAGGCAGCCACAATTTCAAGGTCCGCCTCGTTTTCCTACAACTCAAGGCCCGCCGGGATTCATACCACCGGGCCAATTTCAAGGGCAAAACCAATTCCCACAACATCAAGCACCGCCTCCGCGTCGTTCTTTGGAGGACATCTTGAATGCTTTCTGTCAGGCGCAAACTACCACCAACGAGCAAACTGCCCAAGCCATGAACGACATCCGTAACCAAGTGGGTAAACTGACAACAGCCATTGGCATTTTGCAACAAGAGAAGGGAAAACTCCCTACGCAACCTCAACCCAACCCCCAAGGCCAACATTTTGCGCAAAGCTCTTCGGTGACTTTCCCCGAGCAAGCAAAGGCCATTATTTCGTTGAGAAGTGGTAGAACGGTTGACAACGCCCAAGTGGAACCGCCGGTTGCCCCTATCTTGCTACCCTTTACGGCACCGGCCAAGGCGACTCTATCCGAGGAGGACTCGCCCGAGCAATCCCCTACTGTCAAAGAAAAGGGGAAGGCCAAAGAGAACGTTGCTTCACCAGCTTTCAATGTGCCCGCTCCATTTCCAAATCGCCTGAGGACGCCGGCCAAACCAAACCTGAATAGCGATATTTATGAAGTGCTTCAGAAGGTGCAGGTTAATTTGCCTTTGCTCGATGCTATCAAGCAGATTCCATCCTACGCCAAATTTTTGAAGGAGTTGTGCACCCATAAACGGCAGCTCCAAGTGCAAAAGAAAGTGTTCTTAACCGATCAAGTGAGCTCACTCTTCCAATCAACCCTTCCGCCCAAGTACAATGATCCGGGCTGTCCAACGATATCCATCACTATTGGGGGCAAGGTTGTTGAGAAAGCACTTCTAGATTTGGGGGCGAGCGTGAATCTCCTACCGTTCTCAGTGTATCAACAGCTTGGGTTGGGGGAAATGAAGCCGACTCGGGTTACCTTGCAATTGGCGGATCGGTCTATTCGCATTCCGAAGGGGATGGTGGAGGACGTGCTTGTGCAAGTGGACCAATTTGTGTACCCAGTGGACTTTGTGGTTCTCGACACGTGTCCGGTATCAGCAGCCCAATCATCCGTCCCGATCATTCTTGGCCGGCCGTTTCTAACGACATCGGATGCAGTGATTCATTGCCGGGATGGCCGACTCAACATGAGTTTTGGTAACATGAAGATGCAAGTCAACATGTTCCATATCGGTAGCCAATTGGGAGATGATGAGGATGTGTGCGGAGTAAGCATGATAGATGCACTTGTTCAAGACCATGTCCATGAGTTTCTTTGCAAAGATGAGTTAGAATTGGCGCTTACTTCTGCCGAGGCTGATTTTCTTGACGCCCCCGACGTTGCTTACTTGTGCTCATTGTTGGATGAGGAGGAGGTGTGCGCTCTAACCCCATGGGTTCCGAAATTTGAGGAGCTCCCGCCCATTGAGAAGCGAGCCGTTCCGTCAAGCTTGGAACCTCCGATACTTGATCTCAAACCTTTACCGGATACACTCAAGTATGCCTATCTTGGCGAAGGTCGGACTTACCCCGTCGTGATCTCCTCCGCCCTCACTGAAACCCAAGAGTTGCGTTTGCTAGCTAAGTTGCGGAAGTATCCAAAGGCCATCGGATGGTCTATAGCTGATATTCAAGGCATTGATGCCTCCCTATGCTCCCACCACATCTACCTTGAGGAGGATGTCAAGCCATCTCGCCAACCTCAACGTCGGCTAAATCCGATTATGAAGGATGTCGTGCGAGCAGAAGTGCTTAAACTGTTGGATGTAGGTATTATCTATCCGATAGCAGATTCGAAATGGGTGAGCCCGATTCAAGTGGTTCCGAAAAAGTCCGGGATGACGGTGGTGCGAAACGACAAGGATGAGCTCATCCCAACGCGTGTTCAAACCGGTTGGCGGGTGTGTATCGATTACCGGAAGTTAAATGCAAGTACGAGAAAAGACCATTTCCCTCTTCCGTTTATTGATCAAATTTTAGAAAGGGTGGCGGGCCACAAGTTTTACTGTTTTTTGGATGGTTACTCCGGGTACAATCAGATTGAGGTGGCATTGGAGGACCAGGAAAAGACTACTTTCACGTGCCCATTCGGGACTTTTGCGTATCGTCGAATGCCGTTCGGGCTTTGCAACGCCCCCGGTACTTTTTCTCGATGTGTCATGGGCCTTTTCAGCGACATGGTGGAGAAAATTATGGAGGTCTTCATGGACGACTTCTCTGTCTTCGGTGATTCATTTGAGGCCTGTCTTGCAAATTTGGAGCTCGTGTTAGCCAGGTGCGAGGAAAAGAACCTAGTGCTCAATTGGGAAAAGTGTCACTTTATGGTGACCGAAGGCATTGTGCTTGGCCATATTGTTTCCTCATGGGGCATCGAAGTGGATCGGGCAAAGATTGACTTGATCGGGAACCTTCCGACTCCTAAGTGTTTAAAAGATATCCGATCTTTCTTGGGGCATGCCGGTTTCTATCGGAGGTTCATAAAAGATTTTAGTGCCATTGCCCGGCCATTGTGTCATTTGCTCGCTAAGGATGTGCCGTTTGAGTGGACGCCTGCTTGCGAGGCTGCTTTCACCACGTTGAAGCTGAGTCTCACTTCTCCACCTATTGTGCGATCACTGGATTGGGAGTTACCCTTTGAGCTGATGTGCGACGCCAGCGATTACGCCGTCGGGGCCGTTCTGGGCCAACGGAAGGGGAAGGAGCCATACGTCATCTATTATGCGAGCAAAACGCTCAACGAGGCCCAAATGAACTATTCAACTACGGAGAAGGAATTGCTTGCCATAGTCTTTGCGTTGGACAAGTTTCGGTCTTATCTTGTCGGGGCACCGATCACCGTCTACACCGACCACTCTGCTCTCAAGTACCTTTTCACAAAGCAAGACGCCAAGGCGCGATTGATCCGGTGGATTTTGCTCCTACAAGAGTTTGACCTTACCATTAAAGATAAAAAGGGGGTGGAGAATGTGGTAGCCGACCACTTGTCCCGGTTAGAGTTCGAAGATCATACATCTCATATTCCCATTGGTGACTCCTTCCCCGACGAGCAGCTATTTGGAATATCCACGGCCCCATGGTATGCGGACATTGTGAATTACTTGGTTACCGGTCTAATGCCTGCCCATTGGAATTTGCACGAGCAGCGTCGTTTTCTCGCGGAGGTGAAGCGTTTTTCCTATGACGACCCCTATTTGTTCAAATATTGTGCTGACCAACTCGTTCGCCGTTGTGTGCCTGACTCGGAGCAACAGAGTGTGCTAAAATTTTGCCATACAGAGGCCTGTGGAGGTCATTTCTCCTTTAAAAAGACCGCCGCCAAGATTTTGCAAAGCGGTTTTTACTGGCCACAGTTGTATAAGGATAGTTTTGCTTTCTGCCGGGCGTGTGCACGCTGTCAACTTTTGGGATGTGTAACGCGCCGAAATGAGATGCCACTCACACCTATCTTGATCATCGAAGTGTTCGATTGCTGGGGCATAGACTTCATGGGGCCATTTCCTACTTCATTCGGGTACCTCTACATCTTGTTGGTCGTCGACTATGTTTCCAAGTGGGTGGAGGTCATCCCCACTCGTACCAATGACAGCCAGGTAGTGGTGGAGTTCCTTCGGGAGTACATTTTGTCGCGATTTGGCATGCCAAGGGCTATTATTAGCGACCAGGGGTCCCACTTCTGTAACCGTTCCATTGCAGCCCTCATGCGGAAGTATGCCATCATCCACAAAGTTTCAACGGCCTATCACCCGCAAACAAATGGCCAAGCGGAATTGGCAAATCGGGAGATCAAGCACATTTTGGAAAAGACGGTCAATCCCACCCGCAAAGACTGGTCTACTCGTTTGATTGATGCTTTGTGGGCGTATCGTACTACGTATAAGACTATTTTGGGGATGTCACCGTATCGGCTTGTATATGGGAAAGCGTGCCACTTACCGGTGGAGCTGGAGCACAAAGCATATTGGGCCATCAAAAAGCTGAATTTCAATATGGCCAAAGCCGGTGCCCGCCGCAAACTCCAATTGACTGAACTTGAAGAGTTAAGGTACAATGCTTACGACCATTCTAGCGCTTACAAATCTAAACTCAAAGCCAAGCATGATCATAAAATTGTGATTAAAAACTTTGAGCCCGGTCAAAAAGTGTTATTGTACAATTCTCGCTTGCATTTGCATCCCGGTAAGCTTCGCTCACGTTGGGCCGGGCCTTATGTCGTCAAAACTGTTTTTCCTCACGGGGCCATCGAAGTAGTCAGTTTGAACAACGGTTCCTCTTTCAAAGTTAATGGTCAAAGGCTTAAGCCTTTCCTCGGTGGCTTTGAAGTGGGCGAGCCCGATGAGGTGTTGGCCGACCCCGTTTACGCGGATGGCCCGGCGGCCTAGTGTTGTTTGTTTCATTTGCACGGGGAGCGAAAGCGGAACCGCTGAACTTAATTGTTCGTCGGACCCGGCCCCCGGGTAGGGGGTACCCACCATTGACTTGGGTATTTGTAGCTCCGCACGCCACTACTAAAATAAGGATCGTGTGCCCAGCTCCGGTTAGTAAGGGCAATGTTTTGTACTTGTACATATTTTTGTGTTTTATTCGTTTGGGTTTTTCAAATTATAAGATTTCACTAATGCATCATTGTATCGGACCTTTATTGGCCCTTCTTTGTGGTAGTTTGCCGTTAATGATCCATGCTCACCAGATAAGTCCCTATCGGGGGCAATTTAGGTCTTTGAGTGAGGCTTAGCATTCCCGTGCTTTGGCGCTAGGCTCTGCTTTGTCTCACTTTGTTTCGATCATAGGGAACGCTGGGCTTCATTGCTTGGCGAGGTCAAGCGGTGAATTTTACTTCGGGCGTGATGTAACAAATTTGACGGTCTAGTATAGCCACCTGCGTTTTACCTACTTGGTGGGACGCGGGAAGAAAAGTATGACTCGTAAGATTGCGTGAAAATTGGGTGTTGTTCTTTGTTGTTTTCCTTTATTTATCTGTTGTTGGTGCCCGGATAACATGCGCCGGGCGGTTCTAATGTCATTTGGCTCTTAGTAGGTAGTTCGAGCTTAAGTCTTTTACAGGGTGTACGCGCTACCACGCCAGCCTTGGTGGTTTGGATCTACCATCAGGAGCCCTAAGCATGGGTGCGATTACGTGTCGCGGTTGTTAGTCCAACAAAGCTCTGATCATGATCCTGCGTGACTAGCTATGGTTCCATTGGAAGAACCGAAGGAGTTGACCTTGGGAGCCGTTCGGATGACGAAAAGAGCCGGTGACGCCAAAGCCTCCAACTTGGTCGAGGTATAAGGGGGTTGACATTCCCCCGGCGGTATGATCTTTTGTTCCCTTTTCCCTTACTGTTGTTCTCCATGCTATGAGGGCATAGCATATCTTAAGTTGGGGGGAGGGAAATAGGTAAGCTATTTCTATTGTTCTTTGTTTTCTCTCTCGGTAAATTCGGTAACGGTAAAAATTTTCGCTTTTTAGGTTGCAATCCTTCCGTTATTACAGCTCTAGTGGATTAAAATACTTGGCACATGCTCATGTTTTGTTCGGGTTAGCAAAAGTTCGTTTTGGAAAATTTTGTATGTCGCAACTTGCATGAATGGACTAGCGTGGAATGCGCAACTATTGAGTATGTTTTGACCAAGTTTTATTCATATCCCATTCTTTTTCCTTTCTTTCATTCTGCATCTTTGCGTCGGATAATTATTCCCATGTTCATGCCTTGATATGCGTGTTGTCTAATTTGAATGGATTTGGAATTTATTGCGCATTTTGGGAAGTGATGCACGGCATTCGTTCTTTGATCTAACCACATACGTGTCTCATTGTCCCTAAAAATAAAGCCAGGTCCGTGTTACCACTTGTCCTTAGGAAACCGGATGTTAGGGTGGCTGTTTTGTCAAGCTTGGGGTATGCATCAAAGAGGTGAATTAGTGGGCTTTTAAGGTTCCGGGTGTCATTTTGGATCAGTTTGAGGTTAACGGTGGCAGCGGCCGGGCAAGATGGGATTGGCCAAGTGGAATTCTGGGCAAACAAGAAAAAACAGGCGGTATCGATACAAGTAATCTTGGCGTATCGATACAGAATTGAAACAGAGTGATGAGAACTCATTAGCGACAGGTATCGATACGGCTAAAAAGTGTGTATCGATACAGAATGTTTTCTCAGGCTATATCTGGCAACTTCGACCGATTTCTTCCATAATCTTCTTCACCCTCTCTCTCTTCTCCACCATAACCGCCGCCCCACCCTCAACCCTACCCCTATTTCTCCCCCAAAAACACCCAATCTTCCACCAAATCTTCAGCAAATCATCCCCTCTCCAAGATTTAAGCATCAATCCTTGGGATTTTGCTCTCAATCACTCAAATCCAAGGTAATCCGCCCCCTCTCTCTCTCTCTTTAGGTTTTGAACCTTTCACCTTCCTATACTTCCACATTCCACCATATATCTTCCTATTAAACCCCCACTGTCAAAAATCTGAATTTTCTGACCCTACTCCAAAAATCCGAAAGAAATGGCTCCGAAATCCGCAGTATCAGACAGGAGGGCCAAGGGAAAAGGGCTGGCGTCCGCTTCCTCCGTTCGTGACCCCGAGAGCGATTCCGAAGGCCATGCACAGCAGGAGGAGGGAGATGAGGTGATGGTTGACCCTCGGCCTGCCCGAAGAAGGAAGCGGACTACCGAGGAGGTTTTATCAGCCGCTCAAAAGAAGTGGGAAGATGGAATGGCCAAGAGGAATGTGAAAAATGAACGTCATGTGGATGCATCGAGTTTTGGGGCGCAACACTGGGCAATCCGACGCATTGTGGAGCAAGGTTTGACTTACTTTCTTGGTGAATGTCAAGGCTTTAATAAGAGTTTAGTAGTAGCCTTTTATAAGAAAATGGTTGTGCCTGCGGCGGCTGATTTTCAACATCCCGAAGCTCGAATTACGTCCAAAATCGGGCGTTTAGAAATTGTGATTGACCGTGAAACAATAGCGAAGGCATTGGATTATATCCGCCCGGCTGCTCATGAAATTAATTACCCTCAGGATGATTTTGTTACATTTGATGAAATCCGCCAAGCTATGTATGAGGGCGAGGTTAACATAGCCGATGTGCATTTGCCTGGTAGGTTTCGGGAGGGTTACAAGTTGATTAACCAGTTTGTGCATCATAATTTGAATCCTCGGGGTGCTGAAAATAAACCGTCATTCGATGATGGGGTTTTGTTGTACGCTTTTATGCAATCTGGGATGAGAACTGATTGGGCTGCATATATTTTCGAGCAAATTTTTGAATTCAAGGTGAACGCCCCGACAAACACAAGAATGCCTTTCCCGTGCCTAATCACAAAAATTTGTCGAGCACAAGGTGCTACTTCGGAGAAGTTCATGGGGAATGATAGACTTGAGCCCGGGACGATAAATAGTACAGTGTTGACCAAGAGTATGTCGCAGACTAGGGTTCCAAGGGCTGCTCCGGGTGGGGACTACTTGACCAGTATGCCGTCAAGGGAGGCAAAGAAGTCGGTTTGGTCCAAAAAGTTGTTTTGCCAAGGAGTGGCTATCATTGAGTGCTTGAGGAAGGAAAAGAAAGAGAGGCGAGAAATGGCTCGGAAGCAGAACCGCATGGAGCATCGTTTGGAGTGGTTGACTCGTCGAGCTGAGGGGACGACAAGCGAGCCGTACGCCCCTCCGCCTGTCGAGCAAACTGAGGATTCTGATGACTTTGCCGGAAATGAGCCGGAGTCAGGGGATGATGCATAGTTGTTGCTAGAAGTCGGTGGAAGTCTTAGAAAATCCCTATACTTGGTCGGGGTGCTTGGTGGTTGACAGCCCACCTATCCTATCTTATCTTGCTTTTTATTTTCAGTAGTGGACTTAGTAGCTAATAATTTAGCAAGTTTTTGTTGTGGCCGGCATGTGGCCTTTGACTTGTTTTTGTGGGTGGCGGCAAAAGGGGTAGATAAACCAAGCCAGTATATAGCCGTCGTCCATTTTGCTAACTGTTCTTTTGTTTTTCCAAGGTCAATATAAGCTTAATTAAGCCCGTAGCTGATCCTTAATGCGCATCTATTCCGTTTCGATTCATTTTGTGATCCATTGTGTATTCTGTTCATGGCATGTTGTCTTTCGATATTTTAGCTCATATCTTGTGCTTATGTTTTTATTTCTTGGTGCTCTCTGCATTTAGGGCATGGTATTTTTGTTCTCCATTGCCTAATTCCGAGCACTTTTGCTTTGGGGTATGTTTGTAGCGTGCTATTGCATTTGTCGAGTTTGTATCTTCCTGTTTTGGGTAGGATACGAATTTTTGGTTCTTGGTTGGAAATATGCGCGATGTTTTGTATCCACCTCAGTTTTCAGCTGTTAGTTGCGGAATTTGAATAAATTTGTTTCTGGGACTTTTGCAAGATTGGATACACTTTATGCATGTGCCAAATTATTTTGTCGGAAGGCTTGTGGAGTTAATCTTAGTTTTGTGCCCCTGTTGCTCGGGACTAGCAACACTCAAGTTGGGGGGTGTGATAAGCACCCAAGATTGTCCAATCGGGGTGTCTTAAGCCACTAATTAGTGGCGTTTTCATGTTCTTTTTGTCTTCTCTTTCCAATGTTGCTACGTGAGGTGGTTTGTTCATGATTTCAGGATAAACGTTGTTTAAAACACCGTTTTATGATAGCAAGCCAAGCACCAAGCAAGACCGGGTGTCTATGCCCGGTGGAACTCGCGCCAAGGCGACCCAAGGAAGGCGGCATGTTGAGGCAGGTGAGCTTGGAGGCTGCAGGTGGCCCAGCCAAGGCCACGGCTTGGGAAGCAGAGATAAGCAGGCGGTATCGATACGGGCGTAATTGCCGTATCGATACAAAATGGAAACAGAGCTTTTGGATTTAGCC
>BPLS01019513.1:400-26170 GCA_019656275.1 Rhododendron kiyosumense
GGTCAAACTACATACACTAATGGATGTAGATTTATGAAGAGTTGGTCGAGAGTGGACCAATTCAAACATCGTTTGAGCCACTTAATTAAGTTGAAACATATTTTCATGCCCCTTCCACTCATCCTAATTTCCATTTTCTACTCCCATTCACAATTCTAGGGTACTCTTTCATATTTTATGAGTTCTTGAGATTTCATTTGACTTTCCTCTCACTTCGCCAATGCACATAAAAAATGCCTAATCACCAGAATATGCCTAAGTGGTACGCTTGACAAGGCTTATACAGTTAGGAACCGAAATTGTGGTGGTCATGACATTGGTGGTAGAGTGGAAGAGTGGTGCTTATGATGTGCTAAAATGATGGTGGTGGTGGAGTTGCAGTAGTCGTGGTAGAGTTGCATGTTGAGGTTTGATTGTCGTGGCGATGAAGTGTTGGTGTTTGTGGTAATGGTAAAAGGAAGGCGGAGGTGGTAGGGATGAGGTGTGGTGCCAATGGCGGTAGCAGAGTGGAAAGTGCGGTGGTAGTGGTGAAGTTATGGTGGTATATTTAGTCAAGTGATGGTGGTGGAGGGGTTGTGTTACAGTGACAGGGTTTGTGGTGGTGGGGTGATAGAGCTTCCACGATCTTTGTAGTTGTCTATTTTCTATACACTTTTTATAAACTCAACTTTATTATTTGTATAGTTGTATTCCACAATCTTTTAGTACTTTGAAAATCCTATTTATCAATATATAGAAGGTCTTTATCCGATTTAAAATGACGGAGATGCGAGCATTTTACAAGACCAATTCATTTTTTTGACTCAATGAGGGTAAAACAGTCATATATTTTGATGTACAAAAAAAATTGCCTCTAAATTTATTTGGTTAGAAAGTAGACTTAACAAGCTTTTTAACAGTTCAAACCTTGCAAAAATCAATGTTCGGAAATGTTCGGAACAAATTTGCAAAGTTTGACAAATTGTGGTGTTCCTAGGCTCCTCAGGTGCAATGTAGTGCGCCCCGGGCGCAAAGAAATGCGCCTCAGGCGCATTGAAAGTTCAGAATTTCTTAAATTTCGCGGCCTTCTTTCGGACACTACCGAAGTCCGATTTTTACAAGGTTTTAACTGTTAAAACGCTTGTTAAGTCTACTTTCTAACCGAATTAGTTTGGATGTAATTTTTTTCGTACATCAAAATATAAAACTATTTTACCCTCCCTGAGTCCGAAAATGAATTGTTCTTGTAGAATGCTCGCATCTCCGTCATTTTAAATCAGATAAAAACCATCTATATATCGATAAAGAGGATTCTCAGAGTACTAAAAGATGGTGGGGACAAACCATATAAACTAATGGATGTTGATTTATGAAGAGTTGGTCGAGAGTAGACCAATTCAAACATCGTTAGAGCCAAGCTCAAAACTCTTCGAGTTTTGTCTTCTAATTTTAAGTACTTCAACATTTAATTGCAACTATTTCATCGCACAACAACCATATCTAAACGTATTGGGCCAAATCAGTAACGTTTGTCCAAAATGCCAACCAAATAGTCTATTTACCGAGTGGCTAGTTCGGGCAGCGATAGAAACTTTAGCATGCAAGAGACTTCAACTCGCCAAAATTTGAAAGACTGGAGATGAATGCAAGACTTGCAAGTTACTCCATGTGTGGAAATTTGGTTCTATGGTTAATAATGTGAATTTTCTCTCAAATTTGGCGAAGGTTAATTGCAAAATTCTGAATAGATAACTGTTTCTAATCAAAATTCAGGTTCTTGTCTCCACCTTAAGGCTCACAGTACAGTAACAAATACATAAGCTGAATGCTAAGCAAAACAACTCAGTTTTCAACTCCAAATCCAGAATCAAATCTAAAAAAGAACAGAAAAAAGTCCACATCCTTCTTGGATCAAATCACCATAATAACACAAACTGCAGTTAGCTTGCAATCGTCGCGAATTGCTTGACCTCAGACCAATAGAAGGTCCATGTTCCAAAAATAATTGTATGGAGTTCGATACGTCTGTTCATTTTTTCCCTTCTTTTCGTTCATTACATAAACTCCATTCATAAAAAAACCGGACTTTGAGATTTCTGGTGCACAAAACTACATTTATGCGGACTATAAACCAAGCTATGTTTCTTGTGGCTCTACAAGAAGCATCTGAAGCAACCTTCTCAGATAATTGGATGTACCTTCTGCATATATTGCAATCTACATTACGAAAAGTACCATCTCGTTTGCCTTAAATAGAGAGTCTGGATTTTCTCAATGTATTCATGCAGCATATCATGCAGCTTATTAAGTACTTGGCATTAATACTGCCCAAAGGTCAAATAGTACAATGAAAGCAAATTTCCAAACAATAATGTGTTAAAACACCACATAATTCATTTCAATTAAATAGCAATGGGTACATCGGAGTCGGATTTTCCCCTCCTCCGCCCCCAATCCCTGAAACCCCGTTACACCTCCAAACCCGCCCCTATGACCGAAAGTGAATTTTCGGAGCTACTCATCCCCCTGCCCGCCCGACCGCCAAAAACCACTCTACCATTCTTTATCGTCAAGATCCCAACTAGGAAAGCACCTGCTTGTTTGGAGACCCATTCAAACTGTTAATCAAGCCCACTGACTCCTCTCTCTTTTTTCAATTGTACATGTGAACAAATGGGTATTGAACAAGAAATAGCTATGGTCATGAATAAAAAAATAAAATAAAAAGTTGCAATCCAAATTAGGCGATCTTTTTCCTTGACACAATAGGCTGTCTTCGTTGTTCGGAGAGAGAGAGAGAGACAAGTTACCGGTGGTCAGGGAGCCGGATCCCCCAGCCCCCTGTCCCAGTCCTCTACTTCCGCCACGTATCAACTCCTTTTTTTTGCTATGACAGCGTAAACTACTCCCTTTTTTATTTCAACCTCGTTTTTATGTATATTAAAAAATATTGTTAAAACATTAAGCATTCCAAATTTTAATCTGTTTGAACAGGTAACAAGATTTTAGTTTTTTGATCATTTTATCCTAAATGGTCATAATTAAATTTTGAATCTAAGGCTCTTGTTGATTAGCCCTAAGAAAATCGTAAAATCAAATAACTCTTAGGGTTAATCAACGAGAGCCATAGAGTTAAAATTTAATTATGATTATTTAGGATAAAATGATCAGAAAATTAAAATCTTTCCATCGGTTTAAACGGATTGAAATTTGGAACACTTAATTTTTTAACTATATTTTTTAATATATAAAATGTCTAAAGTGGTTGAAAAATTAATTGTTCCAAATTTTAATCCGTTTGAACCAGTGAAAAGATTTTAGTTTTTTGATCATTTTATCCTAAATGGTCATAGTTAAATTTTGACTTATGGCTCTCGTTGATTAACCCTAAGAGACATTTGATTATACGACTTTCTTAGGGCTAATCAACGATAGCCCTAGAGTCAAAATTTAATTATGACCATTTAGGATAAAATGATCAGATAACTAAAATCTTTCCACCGATTCAAACGGATTGAAATTTGGAACAATTAATTTTTCAATCTCTTTATACATTTTATATATTAAAAAATATGGTTAAAAAATTAAGTGTTCCAAATTTCAATCCGTTTAAACCAGTGGAAAAATTTTAGTTTTCTGATCATTTTATTCTAAATGATCATTATTAAATTTTAACTCTATGGCTCTCGTTGATTAACCTTAAGAGTTATTTGATTCTATGACTTTCTTAGGCTAATCAACAAGAGTCTTAGATTCAAAATTTAATTATGACCATTTAGGATAAAATGATCAAAAAAGTAAAATCTTTCTACCTATTCAAACTGATTAAAATTTGGAACGCTTAATGTTTTAACAATATTTTTTAATATATATAAAAACGAGGTTGAAATAGAAAAGGGAGTAGTTGATGCTGTCCTAGAAAAAAAAAGGAGTTGATATGTGGCGGAAGTAGAGGACTGGGACAGGGGGCTGGGACAGAGAAATTTGGACAGGGGATCCGGCTCCGGTGGTCAAAGAGGCAGAAGGGCGTGTGGGCGTGTGGGAGATGCACCGTCTTCCCGTCAAATAAAAGGTGAGGACTGAGGAGTGGGAACTGGGAATACAGAACATGGAAAAACAATCATCAAAATTTCAGGTTCAACATGAGGTACTGTAGCACCACGCCATTTCTCCCACAGTGAAGCGAGTCTGCTGGTTTCCTCTTTTTGTGCTTTGGCTATCTATTTAAGCCAAATATTGCAATTGCCTAGGTAGCTGGAGATGCTCTTATGGAGTGCGAATGGTTGCAAGAGGCTCCAAATTTGACTTTTAAATCATCGAATGAGTTCAAAGTGGAGCACGATGACTAAATGGGATTTAACACCACCTTCAGTAATTGATAGTAGTCAGTAGAAGAGGAGATGCAAGATGACTAAATGGGTGGATACTTCCGCAATAAGTTCTGAGTTTTGCAACAAACTCATTCAATCAGGCCAAAACAATCCTTGTGAAACCTTCAAACCGTCCAAGGACCGATATTGTTTTCGGCACCAGAGACTCTTTGACGATCAAGTTGGTCGAAGGAGATAGAAGTGTATATAGGAACTCTTAAATTAGGGTTATAGAGTGTGCACCTTCTTAACATGACATTGAGACGTATAGATACATAAATATATGCGGTATGTGGTAGAGATTATTGGAGATTTTATGTGATTACAATTGCGTGATTACAAGGATTCTATGTGATCCGTATTAGGATATGCTCGTCTTCTCATACCGGATCATGCGCTGCCTGGCACAATCGAGTGATCCCCACATCACCGGAAGACAACTCAAGGGTCGGTTGATTAGGACGGCTAGAGGACTAAATTATGACTCATCATTACGTTTGGAAGAAAATTTCAACTAATAGGCAAAAAATCGGGGAGGAATGGGATTTTTTTTTGGTTTAATTAACTAGGTATGGGAAATTTCTGCACCAAGCTTGGAGTGGATACGAGATGAGTAGGGAAGGAGCTACCCTTTCGATAGCCCATCACTAATGGTGCAATTTTTTTGACATTTTCGAAAATACAACGAAATTTTTGGTGCAAAATTTTGACATTTCCCAAATACAACGAAATTTAGTACTATTTAATTGATAGTAGAACATGCATGGTAATTAAATGGGTCACCATAATGCCAAAATATGTTCTGTCCAGAGTTGTGTTCTGTCACCATATGCCAAATTTAGTACTAATTGATAGTAGAATATGTTCTGTACACACTTTTTGCACTTGAAGAAAGGAAAGAACTACTTTCCTTCCTTACTTGGTTTGTTCCTGAAACGAAATGGAAAGAATATAGTGCAACGAAAGATGGTAGAGTTTCCTCTTTTCCTCCCTTTTTTCTGTATATAAGAAAAGGGAGAAAATTATTTTCCTTGTTCCCTTCTCTTCTTTTTTTACAATCATTATTATGCTAACAAAAAGTCAAAGAACTCAACTCTAGAACACAACTCCAGACTCAATTATATTCGGAGATGTCTGAAATTGCGTTTTGAAGTTGGGTTCCTGACATTGCTCTTTTGCTAACGTGGAAAAGTTTTGGTCCTAATTCTACACAATTCTGCTACCACATCTCTCATGTCCGTTCGTTCCCCTGGTGATTCCATCGAGCATGAAACTCCAATTGTTAGCACTGAAACCAAACACCCCTTGATTTTGCTTTCCCTCGCCGTTATGCTGCCATCATCTCCTCCAACTTCTAATGAAAGAGAAAGTTCAGAAATCTCCATCACTCTTTCGGGCAGTGCAGACTTAGTAAAATGATGGAGGTTTCGACCATCCTCGAACATGGTATCAGTAGGTCTCCTTCCAATAAACATCTCCAGTAAGAGAATTCCAAAGCTGTAGACATCTCCTTGAATTGACACCTTACTTCCCATGCCATACTCTATTTATACACAACCAAAAATCATGACAGATCATGTTAGTTGCCATAGGAGTTTAAACTTCACGTTTCAGTTCAATTGTTAAAAGAAATGATGTTGAAATTTTATAAGCGTTTGCAATAAATAAAACAAAGGAAAGAGTATCAATACACGTATGAGATAGATAGGCTTACTTACCAGGAGCAATGTAGCCAACCGTTCCTCTTATCCCAGTTGAACTCGTTTGAGTTTGAGAAATAGTGGGTAGGCTATCGGACAAAAACCTTGCCAATCCAAAATCGGCCACACGAGCAGTCATGTCATGACCAAGCAGAATATTACTTGGTTTCAGATCACTGTGAACAATAGCTGCTTGGCAGTGATGGTGAAGATACTCTAGTGCAGATGCCATATCAATTGCTATGCTTAGTCTTTGAGTCAGACTTAAACTTCTTGGGTGTTCATTCTGATCACCTTCACTTTTGTGCAGCCACTCCTCAAGGCTTCCGTTGGGCATGAACTCGAAAATTAGTGCCTTGAAATCCTCCCCTTTGGAATCAATACTTGAGCAAGTAGTGATTATCTTGACGAGGTTCCGGTGTCGAATATTTCTCAACGCATTGCATTCAGAGGTAAAACTCTTGGCAGCTCCTTTCTCTCTAAGTTTGAGTACCTTCACAGCTACAACCATTGCTTCGCTTCCTAGAACCCCTCTGTAGACAAAACCAAAGTGTCCCTCACCAATCAAGTTAGCTGAAGAGAACTGGTTAGTTGCTTGGACAAGCTCTGAATAAGAAACTTGTCTAAACTGCTCATCTGTTGGCAACACGATCGAAGGGCTGCTTTCCGGTCTCTTGTTCCTGCATAAACAGCCCAACAAAAATGCCAAAAGAACCGAACACAAAATAGCTAGTGGAATTGCAATTTTGATGGCAAGAATTGTTCCTCTTTTCTTTGTTACAAGTATTTGACAAGAAGGTAGTCCCAAACTCTTTATGCCTCCACACAGTTTTCGGTTCCCAACAATTGAAAATGCACTTATATTTCTAAAAACCCCTTCGTGTGGTACCTCGCCGTCGAGGTTATTGTAAGATAGATTGAGACTTTGTAGAAGAGTGAAATTCTGCAAGTAGGCTGGAATTTGACCTGACAAGTTGTTTCTGGAAAGATCGAGGAAATTAAGGCTCTTTAGAGAGCTCAAAGCCGGAGGAATTCTCCCTCCGAATAAGTTGTCCCCCAAACTAAGGGACTCTAGCATTATGCACTTGGAAAGAGTACTTGGAATTTCTCTGGACAATCTGTTATTCGATGCATTCAGCTCCATGAGTTTGGTCATGTTACCGACCTCCATGGGCAAGGGTCCGGTCAGAGAATTTTGAGCCAAGTAGAAAGAAAGTGTCATAGAAGAAAGGCTCACAAGTTCCTTTGGTATGAAACCGGTTAAGTTGTTGCCATACAGGAGTAGTAGCTCAAGTTGCTTGCAATTTCCCAAACTAGGAGGAATGTTTCCACTCAAGTCATTATTGTACAAGTATAATCGCTGCAGTTTTGTGATGTTTCCCATTATTTCTGGAACCCACCCTGAAATTCTGTTTTCATCCAGGAAAAGGAACCCCAGTCTTTCAAGTTTGCCGATACCCTTGGGAATTTCACCAGTAAATGAGTTGCCGCCTAGGTCCAGTATCGTAAGGCCAATTAAATTTGTGATTCCTTCAGGTATGCTCCCTGATATCTGGTTACCTCCAGCGTAAAGCTGTTGTAGCGTAGTTGAAAAATTTGCTATTGAAGTTGGCAATTCACCTTTGAACCTGTTACTTCCTATGCTCAGAAACCGGAGATTGCTGCAGTTGGTTAAAGAAGTTAGAAAGCTGAACCCTTCTGCCTCATCTGTCTCTAGTTGATTTCCTCCTACTGTGAGCCTTACTAGGTCTTTTAAGCTTCCGAGATTTCTAGGCATGGTTCCTGTGAAATTAGTTTCAACAAAATTGCATTGTTGTAGTCCAGATGCATTTGATAAAGAAACCGGCAGGTGACCGGTGAACTGGTTTTTTCCGACATACAAGCCGCGAAGGTTGGGAAGAGTGAGGCCGATGTCTTGTGGGATTGACCCGTAGAACTGGTTGATTCCGATATCTAAGAGAAGGAGCGAAGAAATGTTGTAGATAGAAGGAAGAATCTCCCCCGATAAACTGTTTCCACTAATATCAAGTCGTTTCAAATTCAGTAGTCTCCCTAGTTCGGATGGAATGCTTCCTTGGAAGTAGTTGTCCGCCATGGACAAATCAACCAGAGAAGAGGCATTCCCTAACCAAGGTGGGATGCTTCCGGTGAGTCCATTAACCCCTACATAAAATGCCTTCAGTTTCTTTGTTGATAAGGAGCTCAGCTCCGCGGGGATGTTGCCAACTAGATTGTTGCGGCTCAGGTCGATGAGTTGAATTTCCGAACAGTAGGACAAGTTTGTTGGGATCTCTCCTTTAAACGTGTTGTCGAAGAGATCGAGATATTTAAGTCGGGTCAAGCGACCGAACTCTTGAGGAATTATGCCTTGAAAACTGTTGTTTCCGAGATTGATCCTCCTGAGGAAGCTGAGATTTCCAAACTGAGGAGGTAATGATCCAGTCAACTTCTTGCCTGCTAAATTAAGGATTGTGACTCTTCCAGGATGCCGGGTGCTGCAGGAAATGCCCTGCCATTTGCAGAAATGGATAGACGTGGTCCATGTGGCTGTGAGATTGAGTGGGTCTTGGGTTATTCTGTCTTCGAAGGCAAGCAATGAGAGCCTGTCGGTTTCGTTCCCGATTGAGAATGCAGCAGCTACTGAAGAAGGTTTTGAATTTGTTGGGTATATGAAGAGGGCAATGTAAGCAAGGATGAAGCTTGTTATTAGTTTTCTCATCTTGACAAGGCTGATCTCTGGTGGAATGGGAAAGAGGTAGACGAAATTGGGCATGTAAGCCAACTGCTTACGCACTTGTGTGTATGTATATTCACGTCCAATTCAGAGAGACTTTGGTGTTTACTACCAAACTGACCTGAGGAGAGCGTGGATTGGAGGAGACTTCTTTCTTGTGCCCACCATTCATCATGGGAGAATTTTCCACAGGCCCATTATAGCACTTTTCAAATCCATCTAGTCCACTTCTAACCTTCATAATCCCTCTAGTTCACTAATTTAATAACACAATTCCTATAACAAAAATACTTATACTATATAACCGCTCATAAAGAGAGAAACCCTAATAAAAATTTCAAATCTAGAGTAACCCCCCCCCCCTCTCTTTCTAAACTGCTCGCTGGTGCTCTCCTCCTCCTCCTAGGCGCCGCCCTTCTTCGCCATCCATGGCCACTACAATCATGGCCGAGTTCCCTTCCATCGCCAGTGGTTGTGGATCCAACAGTCGCCGCAAGTCCATTTCCATCGTCGTACACGTTGTCGCCGTTCACGGCATTGTTCATGCCGCCCTCCATCGCCATCCTTTCAATTCCCACCGTCACCAAATGAGATCTGCTCAAATCTCCAAGAGATCGCAGTCCTTTCCCACCATCTCCGTTGTATTCAACACAAACAGGTAAGTCAAGTTTAGTTTAGGATTGAACATATACGACTATTTGTTAATATTTGTGTAGATCTGGTTTGGTTAGGGTTTTGGATAAACTTATGCAATCATATAATGTTATATATGAGCTTCTGAAATCTTTTTCATTACAGTGAAAGAATATATGATACTATATGTTTACATCTGATTCATATAACCCTAATTACATACCGACTGCAATATAATTAGGTCAAGTTATATGGCCGAAATTATACCCCAAGTTCTTGAAAATATAGTTTTTGCTGCAGTTCGGGGTGCAACTTTAGGAGCACCCTACGGCACTTTGTGCCATGGGGGCTTTGCCCCCACACCCTTGGGCTAAACTACTGCTGAAGGTTGTCTCCACCCCTAACAGTAGAACCATCATAATATTCGATAAAATTTTTGTGTTTGAGTGACATATATGATTATATGTGAGCATCTGTCCTATGGAATTCAAAAAAAAGACTACATATAACACTGACGTTATATGTACTTTTTTTTTTGAAAATTGCTAGTTAGCATAGCCACGCCTTGTGCAACAATACCAACGCCGTCCAAAATGATATTAAATGTGAAACTCTAACATATATGGTTATTTTGACAGATGTCATTCTGTTCGATTGACATTTTGTTTTGTTCCTGAGTGACATATTTGGTTATATGTGAGTGTGTGTGTATATATATATACACACACACACCAATCTTCTAATAAGGGCGCCCTTACCGTATTACGGTAAGGACGTCCCTTTTTCGACTAATTTGCGATGATCCGAGCCGCTCAATATGTTCAGAACGTGATTTTAAGAGTACCCGCGAGAGATCAAAAAAAAAAAGACCGAAAGGGGTTTGATCCGAACAGTTTTCGTTTGTATTTTATCGAACGGTTCAAATAAAAACTGCTTAAATCAAGCCCTTTCCGTCATTTTTTTTGCTGATTTCTCGCGAGTACCCTTAAAATCACATTTTGAACACATTGAGCGGCTCGGATCATCGAAATTTGGTCGGAAAAGGGGAGAAAAGGGGAAGCCCTTACTGTAAATACGGTAAGGGCGCCCTTATCAGAAGCTTACTATATATATATATATATATATATATATATGAGTTCAAATGTAAATATATAACATTAGGTTATAACATAATGTTATATGTTATTGTATAACATTATATGATATTATATATTCTCCTTTTGGTTGTTTATATATGTCATTTTGTTCTGTGAAGATGTATGATATTTTATCATTTTATTCAGTTGTCATTTTGTTTTGTCAATATATATGGTTATATGTTCAATTCTGTTCTTATAAAGTTGTTATATATAGTTATGGTAATATATATGGTTATGCGGTCCCTCTCTTATGAGGATCACCTCATTTTAAAAAAATGCGGATCTCCCTTTCTCGATCGAATTTTGATGATCCGAGCTGCTCAATGTGTTCAAAATGTGATTTTAAGAGTATCCGCAAGATATCAGCAAAAAAAATATCAGGAAAGGCTTCATAAACAGTTTTTGTTTATTTTTTATCGAACAGTTCAAACAAAAACTGCTCAAATGAAGCCCTTTCCGATCATTTTTTTTGCCGATTTCTCGCAAGTACCCTTAAAATCACATTCTGAATGCATTGAGCTGCTCGGATCATCGAAATTGGATTGAAAAATGGAAGAAATGAGGAGGTCTGCATTTTAACTAAAATGCGGACTCTCTCATTTGAGACTAACTGATGGTTATGATTGCATATTTATGCATATATATGTTCGAATTTGAACATACTTTATTATTCTTTAATAAGATGATATGTCCAAGTTTGATCGTGTTTTATTATTGTATATATGGTTATATGTCCTAATTTCAATTATTATTTTGATAGATTTGGTTTTATTTCATTTATATAATCATGGAATGACTAAAGTCATTTGAAGGTGGAATTAGGTGTTTTATTAATGACTTTCTGTAGTTCAATTGCATTGAAATTGTTTTTTTCTAGCTTTGGAAACTTTTTTTGTACTTTTGTTTAGCTGTTATTGGATAAATAATGGTTATATGTTCAGGTTTGTTAGGACGCTGCGCAGACTAATTCATATAAGATTGTCTACTGTTATATATGGTTATGATAATATATATGGCTATATTTGAATGCTAGTATTTATTTATACATGATTATTGAATTTACTTTATTACTCGCTCCGTCCCTTATTTAGAGTTCAGTATTCCATTTTGGATTGTTCCTTAATAAGTGTCCATTTTGTAAAGTTAGTGGGTAAAAATTAGTACATTGTCTATTTTGTCCCTAAAAGTAGATTCCATTTTGAAAAGTTAGTGAGGAAAAGTATAATGATGATAGGTAAGTAGGGAAAGTGGAGAAAAAAATTAATATGAAATGTATAATGATGATATCTTTTTAATAAGTTGGAGTTACAAAGCAGGACACTTAAAAAGGGACGAAAAGAGTACAATGCAAGAACAATTTTGTTTTTTGTGCATTTGTGTAGTTGTTGTTGGGTAACATATATAGTTATATGTTTTGGTTTGTTAGGCCGCTGTGTGGACCAATTCATATAAAGTTGTCTATAGTTATATATGGTTATAGTAACATATATGGTTATAGTTGTATATTTATGCATATATATGTTCAAGTTTGAACATGCTTTATTATTCTTTTATAGGGTTATATGTCCAAATTTGATTATGCTTTATTATTGTATATAGAGTTATATGTCCTAGCTTCAATTATTATTTTAATAGATGTGATTTTTTTAATTTATATTACCATAGAATGACTAGAGTCGTTTGAAGTGAGGTTATGTATTTTATTAATGTCTTTTTAGTTCAATAATGGTAGTCTAATTGCACTAAAACTATTTTTTTGCTGGCTTTGGGAATGTTTTTTTGTACTTTTGTTTAGCTGCTATTGGGTAACATATATGGTTATATGTTCAGATCTGTTTGGCCGCTGCGCGGACCAATTCATATAAAATTATCTACTATTATATATGGTTATGGTAATATATACAGCTATATTTGAATGTTAGTATTTATGTTATATATGATTCTTGAATCTACTTTATTATCATGCTAATGTTTAGGTTATATATGCTTGCATCTATTTAAGTATGTGTATCTTTGTAGAAATGACAAAATCAAATCAGAAAGATAAAAAGTTGGTACCTATGGAACAAACATATAATGTCTGACTAATAGCAATGATAGACACTCCAGCACAGATGAATGATGAGATTGTGATAGAGAAGGACTGAGATGGTGTCATTGGACAAATTTTATTTTATTATTTTATTTTTTACAAGGATTTAAACATACTTTGTTTTCGATGGTCCGAACATTAATGATGTTTCATTTTGAACAAGTTTTGACTTACCCATTGATTTAGGTGGTACATTTTGTATTATATGGTACATTTTGGATATATTGAAATTGATAGCGTGTTACTGTTTTGTACTGTATTGTATAATATTCATGACAACGAATTGCACATAACAAAGCTAAACATATAATGTTATATGTGCAGCGACAGAGCGGGTGAAATCTAGAATGTAGAGAGAGGGAGAGAGAGCTGTCAAAATTCTAAAAAATGGAAAAAAACAAAAAATAAAAAAAACTGGCAATGGCATTTTTGTCTTGTATTAATTTCTTTTTAGCTTGATAATGGCCCTGTTTGGCAACACAAAAAATGGAAAAGAATAAGAATATATTTTTTGGTCTAAGCCAAACAAGGTCCTTGTCTTAGTGGATCTAATGAGTTACAAACTGGATCTAGTGGATTACAAACTTGAGAGATGAACTTGGTGAGTTACAAACATGATATAATGGACCCTAGACAAAAAAATTTATTCATTTAATGGCCTCTCTCTTTGTTTACTTGTCCTTTTTTCCTATGTCTATTTTAGGAAGATGCGTGTAGAGAACAATTAAGAGAGGGTGAGACAGAACCATTGTATGAGATTTTTTTTTTCCTGATGTTAACCATTGGATGAGTTGTGAGAGTGAGAGTTGAGTTAGTGTTTGCACTCCATTATTTCCGTTCAAGATTGAAATAGCGTAACTTTCCTCATGGAATGGGCATTCTGGCCAAACCACATACATTTAGTGTCTGTGTAAATCACGATCCGAACACATTTTTGGTGAAGAATTCTGCTCGTGTATGTAATTAATGGAGAGTCTGTTTGTCAATATATACAATCGTTGGGTATGTAACATTGGACTAATAGTGAGAACACTTTTAGTGAAGTTGGTAACTCATTTCTCTCCTCCAGTGGTGACCAAGATTCGAGTCTCACAAGAGGCGGAGCTTTGGGGGCTACTATAGATAACCTTTGAACTCTCTGTGCTAATTCTAATACCTTCACTAATGTATACACTATTGCAAAAAAAAAAAAAAATTGGACTAATAGTGATGAGATTATTGAAGGCTTAATTTCAAAAACACTCTCAACTATCACGTATTTGCAACATCACCCCTTTAACTAAAAAATCTACCAACACGACCCTGTCAACTATCAAAACTAAGTAGCATCACCCCTTCTCTTCACCTCTGTTAATTCTGTTCACGAAAAAGGGTCAAAAGACAAAAATATACCCTTGTGTAAAGTAGATGGGAAAATTAGGACAGAAACGTTCTCAGAGATTTTTATCGATTTATGCCTTTTCAAAAAACAATTTGCCAAAATATACCTTTTTTCAAACTATTTTTAAAAATAGTTCAAAATGCACATTCCATGTGCATCACGCATATCCGATGTGCATTATCTGCGCTGGCATATACGAGCCGGGCCAGCTGGACATCCACCGTGTATCACGCACATTGGATATGCGTGATGCACATCCACCGTGCATCACGCACATTGGATATGCGTGATGCACATTAGATATGCGTTAGGGTTTTAAAATCAAATTCCAAAAAGAGTATGCGTCTTGCATACGCTGGTCTTTCCTCTCTCTCTCCATTCTCGCGATCGTAGATCGCCGTACTCTGCGTCGCCGTTCGCCGTTCTCTCTGGTCTCCGTCGCCGTTTGTCATTCTCTCCTCCCTCTGACTGTAAGTCCCTCTCTCTCTCTCCGTAGGCATGTATCTCTCTCTCTCTCTCTCTCTCCGTCCGTAGGTATGTATGTATGTATATGCGTATGTATCTCATATGTATATGCGTATGTATCTTGTATGTATATACGTTTGTATCTCTCTCTCCCCGTAGGTAATGTAATCTTATAGTTATTGATTCTTTTTTGGAGGGCTGACCTATAAAATCGTCATTGTTACTGGTTTCTTTTTTTATTCTTCACCAAGGAAGATTGAGGTCTTCATTGTCACAGATTAAGAGTACAATCAATTAACCCAAAGGTTATTCACCTTTTCCGCTTTCTTGAGATGAACCTTTTGTTCATTTTTTGTACGATCGTATTTTACCAACTGGTGGTTAAATATCCAGTGGACTGGGATTGCTCGAGGGCTGAGGGAGAAAATAGGTTACTGTTAACAGCTCCTACGTAGACCAATAAGTTACAACATACAAACACAAAAAGCCCAATAACTCACAGCCAGAAAAGCAATCAAACTCTGCCACAAACACTACTAGAACCTCAGTGTTCCTCCCATTCATCCTACAACATCCCGTCTTTGCTATTCCTGAATACGCTTCCTAAGTTAGCTTCACCTTAAAAACTAGCCTAGTCCTACCAATTCAATCAAAGAATATTGAAGAAGCTTCATTCAGAGGAACCTTCCTTTACCTTAAACATATAACTCTCACCAAATATGTGATTATTTTCACAGCTGATTTCCAGAAAGTTATCGCAATTATTTTCACAGCTGATTTCCATCATATAAAACCAAATATCCTCAGAAGAATGTGTGATTTGTCATTTGGCATTACTTTCAATTTTTCCATGCGATTAATGCCAACTGAGAAACCACAACATTCCAATAATCAAATGCATACTGTCAAAACATATACATACATTACAAAGGAGAAGAAAGAAGAAAGAGGACAGACCAGCAGTCACCAAGCATGCCCAGAACTGCTCCTAACTGTGAGCACAGCTCGGATGTAGCACCCAATCTTTCTAATTGTTCTCGAATGTCTTCTGCACATATACTGAGTCTTGATTTGGCACTTTCTATATTTTGGGCACGAAAGGCCTGCAAAATGAAACAACCAAGTAACATGGTTATGGGAATGCAACTACTTGAGGTAATAGCAGAGCAGAAGGACGACACCAGCAATACAAGGAGGGACGAAGGCAGAGGGGGGCCATTACCTCGCCTCAATACTCTCATGCCTTGCTGCACATTGGTAGCTGGAAATTTTTTGTGACCATGTGTGATGAGGTTGCTAACATTGGTAGCTTTGTTAGGATTCCTCTTTGAAAGTTTTGCTTGTCTTTGTCATGATTGGGAAATTGTTTGTTTGCTTTCTTTTAAGAATTAATATCAAACATGACAAAACAAGGCAAGTTGAGTCCAAAACTAAAGTTCATAAATCACCGTTGTACTTTCCATTGGCTTTCAATCCATATCTGTTAAATTGATTTACATTTTATTAGGCTGGTGTAGTGGTTTCAGTAATATTCTTCATGACCTGACTTTTGCGTAGATGAAGGCTATACTTAGTAATGAAGATTTAATGCATATTTTCCATGGCTGGATTTATGATAATAATTTTCGTACTTGCAGGTTATATCATGGATGGCTCTAGTATTAATCCGGGGCCTACTGACGGCTCCTTGCTTGTGCTACAGAAACAGCACCGTTCTCGTGCTGTATGGGAAGGCTATGTAAGAAGTCATTATCTTATAACTTACTATGTCTTATAACATGAATTTGTTGTAATGAATTTAGAGTATTCATAAAAGTAAAGCATAAGTTACAATGTTATTCAGGGGGATTCTAAAGTTGAAAATGTCACATTGATATCTCGTCGCAATGATAACAATTTACGACAATTGGGGCGGCCTTCACCCAGCATTGTTGAGTTGATATACCAAGCTGGTTTTGGTGGAATTTTGGAGATGCCGTTTATAACTTTGGACTGTGCTTTCATCACCGCACTCATTGAGCGTTGGCGGCCAGAGACTCACACATTCCATTTGCGTTCAGGCGAGGCCACTGTAACCCTACAAGATGTGGAAATAATTACCGGTCTCGCAGTTGATGGTAGACCGGTTACGGGGGACTCAAGATTTGACGATGATAAGAAAAAAGAATTATGCGATCGTCTACTAGGGTTGAATCCACCGGGAGAAGTTATGAGTGGGTTTAAGGTTAGTTTGAAATGATTGCGTGATAACAATAACGGAAAGGTCGATGAGGGAGATGACAAAGTCACGATATTGAGAAAAGCTCGGGGTTACATTCTACAACTTATAGGTGGCATAGTTTTGCCGGACCAATCTAGTTCCCATGTCCACCTATACTTCTTGTCTTTGCTTGACGACCTTCAACTTGCCAGTACTTACAGTTGGGGGAGCGCTTGCCTAGCCACCCTTTACCATTACCTAGACTTCAGCTCTACTGTTGGATTGAAAGACTTGGGGGGATGTGCGTACTCTTGCAAGTTTGGGGTTGGGAGCGCTTTCCTTTCCTTGCCCCCGCACGTAATGGGAAGCGGGCCATTCGTCGTGATTCTCCTCTTAGTGGACGGTATGATTTCTTAACTAAAGATGTCATTTACATTTACTATTGAAATGTTTATTCTTCACTAATATATTAATGTTGCTTGGTATCATTTGATGCCATTGATATATTAATTTTGTAATTGTGTAGGTGGGACGATGAATTTCACTCCCCGAATTTGCCGACCCATATTGTTGGACATTACCGGTTCTCTTTAGACGTGCAGAGGCCGGACGAGGTTATTGTTTAAGTTTATTTCTGTTAATTTGTCACCAATTGTTGGTCCGTTACGAAAAAAACTTGTGATTTGTGGATCATAAATAAAGTAATTTCGTGTATAATTTGTTCAAAAATCTGAAACCAAATTACAGTTCTTAATCAGTTCTTTAACTCAGTGTCATTTAAAAAATATTCACGAACATATCCGATTTTGGAGCAAAAAATTACCCGTTTTTTCATATCATACCAACAATTTAGGACGGAGGGAGTACTTATGATTTAGTTGCTTATGTTTTTTTAAAATTTTTCTTTCTTAGGTGGTGTGGCAGCCGTACTCAGAGGACTTGATCCAATCTTTGCCAAGATTTTGTAGTGCCGGAAGAGGTGTTTGGATGGCAAGTGTCCCACTCATCCAGTTCTCTCATATTGAGCAGCACCAGCCAGAGCGGGTGTTGTGTCAGTTTGGAGGGAGACAAACCATCCCCCCCCCCCTTCGAAGTCTCTAGGGGAGTTTCACGGTATGGATCTTAGGAATGGTGTGAAGAACTGGAGCAAGCCGATACGTTTGTGGAATAATAGGGCCAACAGTATTGTCAACATTACCAATCCTGACATTCTTGTCTACCCCGCTGACGACCCGTACCTAGATTGGTACGAAAGGATTACCTTACGTTTTGTTAGTAAGATGGGTGCAGCTACATACACAGCGGTAATATATGATGATATTACTCTTTTTAATCTTCCATTTACTTTCATGTATGCAACTTTTTTTAAAATACATTGTAATGCAGATGCAATTGTTTGAGAGGCTTTCTATGCCAAACCTCTCTGCTGAGGCGGTTCAGTCAATGGCACAAAAAGGAGTCGAGTGCTTGAAATTCCAAGAGAAGTTATTCCGAAAGATTGCTCCTGAGCACAAGATACGGGATCCACAAGAACAGGAGGAATTTGATGAGGACTATGACCATATGGACCCCCATTTACAGGCAGAAGCAGGGGTCCACCAACATAACCAGCCTCAACCACAGCACCAGCATCAGGGTCCTCCCGAAGATACACACGCAGACTACCAATTCGAGGAACCCGCTGCAACAAGTAGTTTAGGAGGACCAGTGCACCCTTCTGAGCTTTCCACTCCATTCAGTTCAGCTTTATTAAATATGGATAGGGTCTCCATGAGTCCATTACTTAACTACTCACCAACGGCTGGGGCAGGGGGTTCACAATTGCATACTCCGTCTGACTTTGATTGGGCCAACATGCAGATATCCACTGTTGGTGGTGGAGAGACCATTTCTGAGTGTAGGTCGCTTCTGAAGAGGAAAAGGATAGTAGAGTTGCAGGATGGGGATTCAGTAGGCCAAGTCACACAACTTACAGAGAGAGTAATTCAGTTCGAAGAGACACCAGAGGAGGAGGGGGGAGAGGAGGAGGAGGAGGAAGTTGACATGGAAGGTGGAGGTCATGTTATCCCAGATGGGCCACGTAGGACTACACGTGTATCCAGGCCTTCGCGTTGTGGTACTGGAGGACATCTTCTCAAGAAGCATGGGGACACTAACCACGACAAGATCATTGATGCTACAAGGGGTAGAGGTGGGGGTAGAGGTAAGGGTAGGGGTAAGGGTAGGGGTAGGGCCAGAGGTTGACATACAGGTACGTTTCTTAGTTGCTGAATTTGTTTTTGAGTGCTAAACTGTAACTGGTTGCTGAAATTGTGAAATATGAGCGCTGAAAAATGCACTTTGGTGCAGTATGTTGATGGATAAATGCTGGAAATTACTAATTTATGCTGGAAACTGAAGCTTAGTTGTTGGAAATGCAACTTTAGAGTTGAGTGGTTGTTTAGGTGCAGAAAATTGGTTTTAGAATGCTGAAAACATGAATTATAGGTGCCGTAACGGTGAATTGATTGCTGAAAACTGTCTTTCGGATGACGAAATCATTTATGTAGCCGCTGTAAAACATCGGAAGGGGCATGAATTATAGGTCAGTCTTGTATTGCATACATAGATTATATGCATGTGGGGGATAGCAGAGCGGCATGGAACACATTCTTTAAAACATGATCCAAAGCAGTCAATTAGGTAACCAAAGCGATCTAGAATTCTTTCACCGTAAATTCCCTTCACATTTTGAGGGTTTATCTTCTTTCTTCCTTGTAAATTGAGGAAATTCTTGTGGGTTCATATCCTAGTGGATTCTACGACAGTTTAGGTTGAAGAATTGTAGCATGTTACGTGCCACTATTAATGTTGTTACTGTTGTATAAATGGCGTTGATGATGGGTGGGATAGGACATCTGTGAGCTGAAATACTACTTGCTTTCTTTGCATAGTAATTGATTCAATTGATTCTTATTGTTTCATATTTTGTGATACTGCAGGTTGAGTCTGAGTACCTCCCTCTGTACACTAACTATGGAATAGGTCTCACCACATGGAGTCCACTTGCATCTGGTGTTCTGACTGGGAAATATTATGACCAAAATCATCCCACCTGATAGTCGGTTCTCATTGGAAAACTACAAGGTAAACTTGTTTGGGAGTTACTGTTCTCTTAGCTACCCTTTTATTTACAGTTTCATCGGACTTCGTAATTTTTTTTTTGCCGAAGGAGACAAGACTACATAATTGACCTTAGTTAATTTGCACTTCTGACCCCGCTATTTCTGATGAACATGCTCTCTGCATAATTCATCTTCTATCATGGTTTCCTGTGGTATATAAAGAGAAGGAAAAAATCCTGAAGAACTTCATGTGTTGGTGGCTAAACGTACATTGATGCTTTGAAAATATGAGTTAGTTGCCAAGTTTGACTAAACTAAATGATGTGTTGCTTAGAATTAGTATAACCCGGCGTGGGTTTTGATTGTGGAATTTTTACATACGTAATTTTTACATATGTCACTTTTCATTGATCCGTATGAAAGATTCACTTATGCTCATTATAACCTCCTGTTGTTGAGTTGAATAGAGTGTTTGCATTGGCCTTTTTTTCTCTCCGTAACATGGAGTGCAATATCTGTAGCATCACAAGCTGTTTTCTGGCATTAATTGATTCATCGACTCTTTTTGTCATTTGAGTATATGTAATTGACAAGTAGTCGTGTTTGCAATTAATGATTTTAAACAACAATGCTAAGGACACGTATATTTGTACACATATATTGCACATATACTTTTATTGAGCCAACCAATATGATCCGAACCGCTCATTATTTTTAAAATATTGTTCCCAAACTGAAATTTTTTATTTTTTTCTGTTTTTTTGGAACGACAATTATATTAACCCCCCCAAAAAAAAAAACGTTTACAAAAATTCAGATTATCTGGTTTAAAAAAAAAGAGTTGTTTGTACGTTTCAGACTTTTAGCAAAACGTGGGCTTAACCATAGTACGTGCGCGAGACTGAAATCCTGGATTTGCACCCCCCCCTGCGCGCAAATAACTCGTTTTTACTTATTGGAGCAAAAAAAAAAAGTGGAGTAAAAAATTAATGAATGGGATAAGGTCAAGAATACACAATGTGTGATGCATATAGGATAAATTCGATGCAAAGCGGTTGGAAAGTGTGTAATAGTATTGAACAGTAATAAGCCTGATTCAAAGAACAGTAGTATGTCTGATTCAAACCTGTCAGATTCCCCTGCCATTGTAGGAGGGAGCTAGAAATATTGCCTCACGCACATACCATATGCATGATGCACATACGTATTCAAAGCTGATAGATTCTCGTGCATAGATTCTCCTGCCATGGCAGGGGGGCGTGGGGGGCCAGATTTATTGCGTCATGCACATGTGATATGCATCACGCACATGACATATGCGTCATGCACATGGTATGTGCATCACGCATATGGAATGTGCATTATGCATATGGTATGTGCATTATGCTGTTGCAGTATAAAAGCGGTCCTCTCATCCAGTAATCAAAATCCGATATTTATTTTCATTACTCGCAAAAATATGGCCAGTTCTTGTAATGAACGTATAATGTGTGTACATGTCGGTGGTCAGGTAGTCCAGTAGCCAAATGGTCCATCGTACGCGGGGGGTACTGTTATATTATTATCGATACCACGTGGGATAACTCTCACGGATTTGAGGCAATTTATTAGTAATGCAGGAAGATTGCCGAGTGCGATGATGAAAAAAACATATGCCTATCCAACTCTTAGCTTCCCTCACACAATGTATACATACGTTGGGGTTGAAGTCGTTGACGATAATGGCGTCAATATAATATTCGATGTTGCTGACGGCATATCCGGTTACACCCCTACTCTGTACACGGAAGTTCTTGACGATAATAATTTCAGACAAGAAGTCAGGGGATCACAGTCCAATAGTCTCCCTATCCATCGTTCCACTCAACGGTCTCATAGGCCGAATGAAAGGGATCCTTCTAAACAACAATATTTAGGCGACGACACATGCTTTGCATATGACATGCATGACGATTCCACCATCTTTGAGCAACACAACGACTACGTGGAACACGATAGCGCATTTGACAATAATCTTGGAGATGACGATCAAGTCTCACAAAGCTCCGAGGAGGATGTTGATGAGGGTTTAGAGGCTGAGGACCGCGAAGAACACGAGATTCCTGAGTTTGAGACGCCACGTTCCATGTTCACTGATGACACATGGACGAATATCGTGGACCCTAGTCCGCAAATGCCTAATAAGAGTCACGTTGGGTGGGATGGACATTGTGAGCTATTTAAGGGACAGGTATTTATTATTACTCAAAATTTGATGAAGTCATTTTTTTAGTACAATGTGAAATAATACAGTTGCGGCTCCAAGAATTTGTATTAGGGTGTTCAGAAATTATTTTAACTTTGTTACTCTACTAGATGAAGTATATATTAGTATAGACGGTGTGGGAAAAAAAACTTAACCTTTATTTCCCCAAATTAACCACGAAGAGAATGATAACATAACATACATATACTAAATCTTTAAACAAAAAATATATTTGTTTTGGAAGTTGTCGTGTTGCGCAGTAGACAATGTTCCAAAAATGGTGGGAGTTAAATTTTGCAATTGTCGTAGAAAAATTCTCACATGTTGTGCCAATGTTTAACTGGCGTATTAATCTACTAAAACTCTTTTGAAAAAAATTATAGCGAGAACATTGGGGCCAACATTTTCGAAAGTACGTTGTTTGTTAGGATGACGTGATGAGATTTTTTTAGAGCATCAACAATAGAGATGGATAGAGAACGTAGAGCATGATATTTAAACCAATAGATTCTTCTTTTTCGCTTTTCTTTCAATATTTTTTCGAGTAGGATTGTGAGTTTTATCGTTAGATGTTCAAATATGAATTACCTAAATTGATGAGCTGTAATTAGGTTGTGATTGAGTGTTTAATTGATTGAGTTATGTGTTGAATTATTTTTGGGTTAGATGTTCAAGAATATTAGAATTGGGTGTTCATTAATATTTGAGTTGGGTGTTCAAAGAAATGTTAACCCATAATTATTACATGTATTATGAGCAAAGAAAAAATTATTGGGTGTTCATGTGACCATGAAACAACCAATGTGCAGAGCTGCCTCTGAAACAATATGAGCAGGGGCGGATCCAATATAGGCACAGTGACCCACCTGAAATTATCAGGATTTTTTTTATGTGAATCAAAACAAGAAGTAATATATAAAAAAAACCCAAATTAGATTACTATGGGCGGCTAGATCAAGTAGTAAGGTGTTCGGTTTCCCACATGAGGGGTCGTGTGTTCGAGGCTCAGTACTGTTGTTTGCTTTTTTTCCTTTTTAACTCAATTTCGTTTGGAAAGAAGGGGAATCTTGAAAACCTGCACGTAGCAGGAGGCCAAGAGCTAAACCAAGTACATTCTAGTCTTAAGAAGTTGAAATATCGCAAAGCCAAACCATACAATTTTGCTAAATACTCAAATAAATATTTAATAAACAATCTATTGAAAATATAAAAACACTAGTACCTTCATTTTTTTATTCTCATCATATTTTTTTGAATGCATAATCTTTTTGTATTAGATTGTGAGTATTTTTATTAAGTTTTTGCTTAAAAAGTGACCCATCTGTCCGAAATTTCCGGATCCGCCACTGAATATGAGTTGAAAAGAACTTTATTGGCAGGTTTTCTTTTCAAAGGAGGAGGTTCAGAATACAGTGAAGAAGTATAGCATGCAACAGAATAATGTGGTTAAGACATCAGCATCGTCACCGACTATGTTGGTGTACAAATGCAAGAACCCGGTCCCATGTCAGTGGCGACTAAGAGCCAAAAAGTGTAAGGTTGCCGATGAGTGGATAATCAGTCGATACACAGGACCACACACTTGTGTTGCGGAGAGTGTAACCCAAGATCATCATAATCTTGACGCACGGTTCATTTCTGAAATTATCTCCCCTATCGTGAAAAAAGACGCAAGCACGAAGGTGAAGGTCCTTCAAGCAATGATTTTAGAGAGGCCAGAGGGATTCCAACCATCGTATGCGAAGACTTGGGCTGCGAAGCAAATTGCTATAGCAAGAATTTTTGGGAACTGGGATGAGTCGTACGCAGAAGTCGAAAGTTTCTTAGCCGCGGTGAAAGTTAAAAATCCAGGTACGGAGTACATCTTGGTGTCGAAAGATACAAATATATCAGGATGCCGCACATTCGATCGTCTTTTCTGGGCATTTGGGTCGGCCATCGAAGGGTTCAAACATTGCAGGCCTGTGATAAGCATTGATGGTACCTTCCTAACAGGAAAGTACAAGGGCGTAATCTTGGTTGCTGTGAGTCAGGACGTGGAAAATCAAATATTCCCTATTGCATTTGCCATTGTGGAGAAGGAGGATGCTGATAATTGGGGGTGGTTCTTATCCTGCCTCAAACATTTTGTCACCAATCGAACAGAATTGTGTCTAATTTCAGACAGGCATACTGGTCTATTGTCGTACATCAAAGGAGATCCGTTTTGGAGACCCCCCCATGCTTATCATCGCTATTGTGCCCGTCACATTGGGGCAAACTATATGAGGAGGTTCAACAAAATTGTGGGCAACCAAGTAAAAGTTACGGCCATGGAAATCCAAAAACGAAAGTTTAAAGCTCAGCTTGAAAAGACTAAAAAGTTCGGCGACGAGGAAAAGGTCTACAAGGAACTAACGGAGGATTTGGTTTTAAAGAAATGGTCATTCGCGCATGATGGAGGTAGGCGTTATGGATCAGAAACAACAAACATCTTAGAGAGCTTGAATGGGGTCCTAAAAGAAGCTAGGCACCTGCCCATAATGGGAACGGTTATGATGACATTTTACAAAAGCGTTAACTATTTCAATGACAGAGCTGTAGAAGCACGGAAAAAAATTGAGACGGGGGGATATTGGAGCAAGTTTGCCATAAAAAAGTACAAACACTGGAGGAATAAGGCATCGAGACACCAGGTCATTGAGTTTGACCGCACGGCACAAACTTACGAGGTGGAGACTCCAATGAATCCGACAAGCCCATATAAAGGAAATCATAGGCATTCAGTTGACATGACCAATCGTACGTGCAGTTGCAACAAGTTTCAACAATGGAAGATGCCGTGCTCACATGTGCTTGCGACGTGTATGTTCATGAAAATTTCCCCTTTCGATTACTTCAGTGATGTTTGGTCGCTCAATTCAATTATAAAAATGTATGCCTCTCAACCATTTAGGCCCCCGCGTGACAAGGCGTATTGGCCTGAAATCAATGGGCCAACCATCATTCCAGATCGAGAACGTATCCGGGGGCGAGGGCGACCCCAAGTGACACGGTTCAGGAACGAGATGGATTGGATTGAGCACCAACCATCACAGAGACAGTCATGCACATTGTGTGGACAAGAAGGACATAATCGAAGAAAATGTTCCGGAAGCAGGGCAGAAGCGTCAAGTTCAAGAATGAATTTGTAATCGGTAGTAGTAAGATATTTACATATGTATGGAGCCATGTGGTCTTGTACTTGTTTTAATTTGAAATCTGTGTTTTTAAATTTTTATTTTGTAGTTTGTAAGAACTAAACTTGGTTCAAGTTAACCTTCGAAAAGCGTAAACCATATTCGCAAAGGACTTTGTGTTATACCCTGAAGATGGATTTTTCACCAAAGTCTATTTCAAATTGCTGTTATGTATCGTAGCTAGGCTCTTGTTAGAAACCCCGAAGCCTTCAGATTTCCCTTAACTTGATCACCTGGTGGAGGTGCAGGTGCATCATCAACTGAGGGGGGTGCAGGTGCAACGTATCCCCTTGTTATACTCCACCGGTCGTTCAATAACTCCGTTTGCTGTGAAAACTCTCTCCACTCTTCGGGAGCCAAAAAAACACATGTCCCATTCAATAATAACCTATTTTTTTATACAACTATTTTTAACTTAATTTTTTTTTCCCTTCCAAAAACTGTTTAATAAACTGTTTTTTTGTTTCCAAAAACATATTTTTTTATTAAAAATTGTTTTTAACATAAACT
>BPLS01019522.1:0-16847 GCA_019656275.1 Rhododendron kiyosumense
CTCTCTCTCTCTCTCTCTCTCTCTCTCTCTCTCTCTCTCTCTCTGCTATATAATTTAAGTTATAATTTAATTAAGTTATTGGAGTTAGTGCAATAGTTATCTAGTCTAGAATTTAAAAAATGAAAGTTTACTTCATCTTATCTCTAAATTTTTTTGTGAAAACAAACTTTAAATTTATAATTTTTTGCCTATTTTTTCAAAGATTTAAATTTCTAGTTTTCGATTTCTAGTTTCATAGAAGTTGTGAAATTTTAATTCCAGCAAAATTCTAAAGTTATTGGTTACCGATAGGGAACCCATAACCTTTTTTCCAATTATGAGTTTGTTGCTTTATGAATTAAACTGAATTTTATTAGAACATTCTATCATTATCAGAAAAAACATAGTTTTTATTGTACCTATATGAATGCTCATTCACGACATTAACATAGTTTTTATATGAATGTCTCAGTACTTGCACATTTGCTTGGAAATGGCTTCTTCAAATGCAGGGTTAAGGCTTTAGACATCTGAAGTTGACATTGCATATGAGCCTGTGGACCCTCACATCCATCAAATTTTTTGTTCCAATCAAACATTGTCATAGGCTCCATTGTGAATCTCTATTTCAATATTTTTCCTTCAAAAGGACTATTACAAGTACCTAAATTACGATCTTTCTTCTTCTTCCCCCTCTTCATTTTTTCTTAGGCCTTTTCTTTGAAATTTTTTACGGCCAATCCGTAAAATTCCAAACTATTATTAGGCCTTCATCTCTAATCACCACTTCCATTGTTTATGCAGTATTTCTTGTATCAAATCTTCCAAGTAATGACATACTCGTAGTGATGCATCCACAAATGTTTTGCACTTTGAGTTAAAGCCTAGAAATCTTCTCTCGAATGCCAGTCGTGATTTTGTACCAGCTAAAGTCACATCTGAACCAGATTTCATGACAGAGAATATGCCGTATATGAAGGTATGCCGACGGAACTGTTGCTTTGTACAGTCAGTGGGTTGAATATCTGCTATAGTTATTCCTCATTGGAGCTTCCCACTGGTTTACTACAGTACTACTACTTACATGGTATAAGTCTGCTTTACATGTCTGAAGAAGATAAAAAATATTCTCTTTGTCAGAATTGATCAAGAGGCTCCAATGGGATAAAATTTGGCTGATGATGACATAGAGACTGAAATGGCTCCCTTTACTGTCCAGTGGCACATGTTCAGCTGGTAAGAGGTCATTGGCACACACTATAATATTTTTTCTTTTGAAGATGTCCATACCGTCATTTTATAAGACTGACTCGTCTCTTCCTCTCCTCGGTGTTGCGCAATAGGCTGTCGAAGCTTTCGTAGACATTATGAAGGAAAACTTGGCACATGAAACTGCATTTGTAGTTGCAACTCAATTTGGTATCAGTGGAGAGAATGTAGAAGATATTTCCAATAGCCTAAGGAAACTGGATAGGTTGATAGAGAGATTGAGGCAGTGGGCGACAGAGTTTCTAGCTTGGTCGTGGACCGTACTTAAAACTTTTTCTCCGAAAGAAGTGGAAGCAATATACACCAACCGTGATCTTCAGCTTCCTCAATCTATATCGTCATGGATCAGGTCTTGAATTCCTCACTCACGTCTTTCAGGATCTTTGCCTCGTACATTTCTCCCATGAATGTTCTAGCTTTCTTTGACTGATTGTTTGCATTTGATGTTATTCGGAGGGTCAATAACTTCTTGCTGTGCTGACAGGCATGTTTCCTGATAGTGCGATATTCCAGTGCCAAGCAGCATTGCAGAATGCGGTTGCATAGCAATCCAGCCGTCTTCGAAGTATTCTAGGAAGAAATCCAGGATTTAACAGGGGAATAGAACCGTAATTCTTCAGAAATAGAGTTGATTCATTTATACTTTGTAGTTTTTTTAAATATATTTGAAACCATTAAATTGGTAGCGATATTGTGCGCCAGTTACGTTTGCTTATAATATACGGGGAATTTCTCTCCATATCGCATTGTCAAATGTTAAAAATTGATTGGCTTTTCCAATTGCGTTCTTTGAATCTAGTTAGTTAGTCATTCATTTTTATGTAATCATGAGCCCTCAACATATTCTTTCTTCTTCTTCTTCTTCTTCTTTGTAAAAAGCTGTAAACAAGCCTGTCATTAGGACTTATCATCCATACTTGTATCTCCATTCTTTGTGGCAAAGTAACATTGCTATGAAAGATTTTCTAATAATCGTTTGTGGGATGCATACTAATGGAAGGCACCCGTTACTGATTAATGGAGGAAATTGTCATCGTCTTTGGGTAGCAAGGGTAATTGTTTCAATTGTAATTGAGTTATAAAATTTCCAAACGAGCTAATTAGTAGGCCTTTATTGAATTAATTAATAAATCTCATCGGCCAGTCAAAATTCATGTGTTTTTGGGTTGTATCGTGACAAGAAGTCTCAACATACTCTCATGCATAATGACATTTTCATCATTAATGGTGTATCATGTGAGGAAAACTACGCATGAACATTTTGTGGTGATGAACCATTTTTAAGACAAAGAAAGCATGAATAAGGTGACTACACACATAGCTGGGCCAGGTGTACGAGTCCGAAAACCAGCATTTTTCTTGCAGTGACGTCCATTAACATTACACGCTTGTCCATTAGGGTACATGAGTACGTGTATGATCTGGAACGGCTTCTGAGTATTACGCTTGTCCATTATCAAATCATCTGGACAACAGTATCCAGGCTACCTTTGCAAGCATAGCCAATCTTGACATTTGACAGTTATCCAGGATACTGGGGGAAAGGTAGGAAATAGAGGAAGGGGTGGTCTGCTGGCGGTATCCGAGAAGGATGCCTTATAAGGAGGATGCGATCGCGACATTGCAGAGCTTTTTTGTGAAGCGATTAGTCAAATGGTGCAACCTCGTTGAAAATTTAAAAGATCGGTTTAGTTTTTCCATGAAATGATTAGCAAATCTGATGATGCAACTTCTTTGACTAATAGTATTTGGTCTAAGTCTCCATCAGAAACAGAACAAGCATCCAACCAAACTTGGCATACTTTAACTTACCTGGAGAAGCACAGATTTCATAAACTGATGTCAGCAACGATGTAAAGCCTGAACAAAAAGGAGACACCATAACTTTTGACATAACAAAATCATTATGAGCATAACTACAATCCATTACAAGCATAACAGAATCATAACAAAAATTTGGATGATTGACAGAATATGGAGAAGATACATTATTCCATTTATGATATAGTTTGAAATTTTGAAGGGGCATTTTCAAACCAAAGGGCATAACATTTCATTCATTGCTAAAAAAAAGGAACAACAATACAGTTTTATACCGATCTTTTTCTTCTATGGATTTGCCAACATCCAGTTTTATACCTTAAGGTTTGGAGGACAAACAACGCCGGATCGCAATCTATCTAATTGGTCCTTTCTATTTGGAATAGGGAATCTCATCCATTTTAAGACATCGTATAGAGGCTTATAATAATTAATGACAAGTCTAGGAATGCCTCATTTTTTTTTCAGCATTTTTATTCACAGAAAAAATAGTGCAGCAAAAGCTTAGGAAAGGTGGTTGAGCCTTGTCATGAAGACTTAGCATTTTGAAAATGTACATGTACGACTCCACTATCCCGGACACGGGACATCCGGACCTAAAGTATAGTAATAAAATTTAGAGTTCTTAACAATAGTTTCCTGTTTAAAGCTGTAATACGTCAATTTGACTTTTCTCTGTTCTTTTCCTCCTACCTCGACTTAATTTTCTCCATTTGTAATTGGCAGAGTTTCTTTCGGAATAATATATGTAACAGACTTGATAAAATCACATGTAGCTATTTTACCTAGCCAAATGCAAAAATATGTGTTCTCCATCAATAGAGGCTAGGTAAAATAATGTTGACTACAGTACCTCTCTAAATATACCTAGTTACTATTCGCAAGGCATTGTTTTTCTATTACTTTTCTCTCTTCCTCCCTCTAAGGAAGGAAAAAAAAAAAAAGAACGAGAAAATGCAAAAGAAAAAGGAAGAAACAAAAACAATACATAACTTTGGTGTCTCCCCTCAAAGAGGAGACACCATAACTTTTGGCAAGCATAACCAAAGAATATCCAAAAAACCAACCATGGCATAACCAAAACCAACCAAGGCATAACCAAACAAGTTATGCCTTGTTATGGTTCTATTATGTTTGTAATGAGTTTTGTTTATGCTCATAATGATTTTGTTATGCCAAAAGTTACGGTGTCTTCTTTTTGAGGGGAAACACCGAAGTAATTTCCTAACTTAATGGAAAAAACTATGGTGTCCCCCAGTTATTCCTTTGAATGGTTAATGTTATGCTTTCTAGTGGTTATATTATGTCATTTTAGAGGGACACCATAATAATGACATAACACTTTTGTAGGGGACATCATAATAATAAAAATGTTATGCCATTTTTGTAAAGTGTTATGGTTATGTTTAATTATGTCATTTTTTGACAAATGTTATGGCATAATATAATAATAATAATAAATACTATGTCATTTTGACAAGTGTTATGCCTGCGAATGGTTAATGCTATATTTTCGAGTGGTTATGCTCAGGCTATCCAGAATGGCTTGATGCAGATTGAAAAAGAACATTTAGCTCATTGCTATCCCGTGATTTCGTATCGAGAAAAACTCAATCTTAGGTTCTCTTGCATTTCTTCCCTTATATTTTCTTCTTGCCCTGCAGTTGGTCTGATTTTTTTTTTTTATCCAAGTTGCAGCTAATTTTTGTTCATGTCACCGCTTGATTTCTGTACCTATATGAATGCTCCATCTCTTCATTCATGACATTAACATAGTTTTTATATGCACGTGTCTTAGTACTCACACATTTGCTCGGAAACTGCCTCTTCGCGTGAAGGGATTTAGGCTAGCTCATACATCCGAAGTTGACATCGCATATGACCCTATGGACTCACATCCATCAAATTATATGTTCCGGTTCGACATTGTCAGAGGAGCATTGTGAGTTTCTATTTCAATACTTGCCTTCAAAACAACTCTTTCAAGTACCTAAAAATCCACCACATTATTTTTTCTTTGGCCTTTTCTATGACATTTTTTGGGCCAACCCATAAAATTCACCACATTATTAGACTTGTATCTCTAATCGCCACTTCAATTGTTTATTCCTCATTGGAGCTTCCCACTGTTTTACCACACTACTGCTCATACGGTACAAGTCTGATGAAGAAAAACTTTGTTTAATTTCTGTCAGAATTGATCGAGAGGCTCTGATGGGATAAAATTTGGCTAATGCTGATGTAAAGGCTGAATGACGCAGCGGAAATAACAAAGAGATTAGTTGTGTACTAATCAAACGAATGATAGGTACTCGTAGCCACGAGCAGTTCTTGAATCCTCAAGAGAAAAAGACAAAATCTGAATATTATTGATAAAAGCTGCATAAATATTAGGTTACAACCCCTTTTATAAGAAAAAGGCGTAACCCCAGCAAAACCCTAACTCAAAAACGAAAATTCCCAAAATTTAGGGAAAATAATAAAATTGGAAAAAGGAAAGAAAAACATGACTTTTCCAAAAAGAATCAACTTCAACGGAATTATACGCTAAAAGTTATTAATGAAACAAATATTTTCTAAAATAGCAAAAACGTCCAATTGGAGGCCTAAACGAAGGAATTAGGCCCAAAAACACCATCAGTCACGAACTTAGGGTGGTGAGTATTGATCGCAGCGCGAAAATAAGTGAGCCCACCAAGTTTGGGCCCGATCCGAGTCCGTCTGAAAGTTGCCAAATTGGGTATTCTGCAATTAAACAATGTTTGGGCTTCCGAGGCTTTGACCGGTCCAATTGATCATGAAATTGGGCCTCCACATGTTCTACATCACTGAATGGCTCCCATGATTGTTCAGTGTGGGACATATTCAGCGGGTAAGAGGTTATTGACAGACACTATAAATTTCTCATTTTGAAAATGTCCATAGTGTCATTTTATAAAATTGGCTCATCTCTTCAGGTCCTTGGCATCACACAATAGGCTTTCCAGGATTTCATAGACATTATGAAGCAAAACCTGGTCATTGAAGAGAGTTCACAAGACATTTCCGATTGCCTAAGGAAACTTGATCGGTTGATAGAGAAAGGCGGTGGGCCACAGAGTTCCCATCTTGCTCGCGGACTGTGCTTTGAACCTTTTCTCTGGATCAAACAGGAGCAATATACACCAATCGTGTTCTTCTGCTTCAATCTTATAGCATGGATCAGGTCTTGAAGTCCTCTTTCATGTCTTGCAGGATCTTCGCCTTGTCCTTTTCTCCCATGAATGTTCTAATTTTCTTGGAATGACTGTTTGCCTTTGTGTTATGTGTAGGCTCAATAACTTCTTGTTGTGCTGCGAGACATGTTTCCCGATACACATGATATTCTGGGACGAAGCAGCATTGCAGATTGTAGTAGCAGAGCAATCAAAGCCATCGTCCAAGTTGGATAAGGAAGAAATTCACGAACTTGTAGCAGGGGAAAAAAATCGTAACTCTTCAGGAATAAAGTTGAGTCATTTGTACTTTTCAAGTTTTGTTTTAGTTGAAACCTTTAATGTGGTAGAGATATTATGCACCAGTTACGTTGGCTTGCAGGGAAATTTCTCTCCAATTTTGCATTCTCAAATTTTAAAATTGATTTGCTTTTCCTTTTTCAGCATTGTGGTTTCAAATCTGTAATCCTAAGAACTTTTTTTTTTTAATCTACGTGGACTCCTCCCTTAATTGGTCTCCAATTGCATTTTTTTCCTTTTTCAGCATTGTTGGGAAGCTGTAAACTAGCCTGTCAAGAGGACTCATTATCCATACTTGTATCCCTGTTCTTTGTGCCAAGTAACATTGCTATGGAGACTTTCTACTAAGCGTGACTGATCATGCATGCTAATGGAAGGCACCAATTGCGATTAATGGAGGATATATATTGTCCATCTGCTCGAAAATTTACCTCATTCCTTTTGGGGTAATAAGGATAATTGTATTGCTCGTAAATGAGCAAAAAAAATTTTAACTAGATACAGTTGCTAGGCCTTAGAGAGTAAATCTCATTGGCTGGTCATGGTTCATGTGTTTTTGGTTTGTATCGTGAGTCCATGACAAGTTGTCTCATGACTAATGACATTTTCATCCTTAATGGTGTATCATGCTTTGGATCATCTTTTTGGCATCGTCCATTGGCTATGACCCTATGCATCTGTTATTCAATTGGTGGATTTGTATTGGGTGCCTCCATTTTTAACGAAAACTAGGAAGAGACTTGTTCAGGTATCTATGTAGGACGAAAACTGGAAAAGAGTCAACAGTTAAAAAGAAACCCCGAATCTTTCAAGTTTGAATAGTATTGATTTTGCCTAAACTACGCATGAATATTTGTGGTGATGAACCACTTATAAAGCAAAGAAAGCACGAATAAGGTGACTACAAATCCGTATCAGGTGTATGAGTGCCAAAACCGGAGTTTTCCTTGCAGCGACGCCCATGAACATTTTCTGATAGTGTACCATAGCCTCATTTACATCAGGGTGTTATGATACACGGATGTATGAATCTAGTACAGTATCGGTTTATAATGCTATCCATTACCAAATGATCAGAACAACGATATCCAGGCTTAGCCAATAGCCAATTCCGGCATTTGACGGCTATCCAAGATGCTGAATGAAAGGTAGGAAATAGAGCAAGGGGTGGTCAGCTGGAGTTATCTAAAGCTGCCTTTCAAATCATTCGATCTAGCAAGTACCTTTTTTAGTTGCGGTTACCTTTTATACTTCATCATATATGTACGTTCGTTGTATCCAAATAATAAGCAAGTCAAAGGACAATTGCAAAATGTGAAATTCTTTTGAGTCATACCAATTAAATTAATTAATGAACAGACACATGGAGTCATCATGCGCTCCAAAAACAGGATTTTTTTTCAAGTTGTTCTTTTATTTTTATTTTTTATTTCCTGATGAATGAGTTCTTTTAAGTTTGTGTGCCCAACAAGCATTACTTCTGCGGAAATATACAAAAAGTAAGAAAAAGACATGCAGTATTCGCAAGGCATTGCTGGGAATAAAGAGAGAAAACTTCAAAGAATAATCTCTTTCTTGCTAGGAGATAGTGAGTTCTTTCAACTTTGTGTGCGGAATGATCTCTTTCTTGGGAATGAAACTAAAGGTGAGAAAGAGGTATGCAGTATTCGCAAGGCATTCTTGGGAATAAAGAGAGAAAACTTCAAAGAATGATCTCTTTCTTGCAAATATGGAGGTAGTGAGTTTCTTTTAAGTTTGTGTTCGGAATGATTTCTTTCTTGGGAATAAAACAAAAAGTTTGCGTGCCTTCCGATACTAGTGTCTCCATTTTATGGTAATCACAAAACCCTCCTCGTGTATCTCTAGCTGATTGTTTCCCCAAATCATTTCTGTTTAGCCCCAATTCAGTTTTCACAAGGAAAAATGGCCGCAAGTGTCCTCCTCCCTGCTGCTCAAGCAATCCTGGAAGCCTGCTTGAAACCACTTGTAACCCAGCAGATTAACCTAGCATGGGGTTTCAAGGAAGACCTTAGAAAGCTCCAGAGAAGGTTAGAGAACATTCAAGCATTGCTACGTGATGCTGAGAAAGGACACATAGAATCACGAGTCCTGAAGAAGTGGCTAAAGAGTTTGAAGTCGGTGGCCTCCGATGCAGAGAACGTGTTGGGTGAGTTAGCATATGAAGCTCTTCGAAGGAAGATGGAGGTAGGAAACCGGATGAGGTACAAGGTACGCAACTTCTTCTCACCCTCTAATCCGCTGGCATTTCGTATCAAGATGGCTAATAGGGTGAACAATATCAATTTGTTATTGGACGAAATTTGTAAAGAAGCAAACAATATGGGTCTTAGACCTGCGGAGCAACTCATGAGTGCTTTTGTTCCGCCTAGTGAGCATAGGCAGACTATACCTTTTGTTGACGAATCAGGCTGCGTGGGGAGGGCTGGTGATGTCGTAGCAGTGAGAGACATGTTGCTTGGCTCTAAAGATGATTTAGCTGTGATTGCTATTGTAGGAATGGCTGGGCTTGGAAAGACAACACTAGCACAGTTAGTTTACAAAGATGAGAAGGTTGTGGAGTATTTTGGTGATGACAAAATGTGGATTTGTGTCTCTGATGATTTCAACGTTAAAAGGTTATTGAATGAGATGGTGCAATCTCTTTTTAGGGAGAAATGTGAGATGCCGAACATCGAAGGAACAGTAAGAAAGCTTGGAGAAAAACTGAAAGGAAAAAAATATTTACTCATATTAGACGATGTTTGGAATACGATTCAAAAAATGTGGGAAGACCTGAGAAGTTCTTTGATAGGTATAGGTGGCTCCAAGGAAAGCAAAATTATAGTTACTACCCGTAGTATGGATGTGGTCTTAGCGATGCGGGTGCCCCAATCTCTCACCCATCAATTGCGTGAATTGTCACATGATGATAGTTGGACCATGTTTAGGAAAAGGGCATTTGCAAGTGGAGGACCAAGAGAAACTCAAACTTTGGTCAAAATTGGTGGAAGAATGGTAGAAAAGTGTAAGGGTGTGCCGTTAGCGATAAACTCGTTAGGAGGTTTATTGTACTACAAGAAATCTCTAACCGAATGGGAGGAAATTGAGAAGAGTGAAATATGGAGAACTGAGGGTGAAATTCTTCCAGCATTAAGGCTTAGTTTCCATCACTTACCTTTTCCAAGTTTGAAACAATGTTTTGCCTATTGTTCTATTTTTCCAAAGGACCAATTACTAATAAAGGATGTCCTGATCCAGCTTTGGATGAGTCTAGGTTATCTTCAGTCCTCTCCAAAAAGAAATTTGGAAATGGAAGACGTAGGCAATGCATATTTTGATATCTTGTTGCGCAATTCACTTTTACAAGATGTTGTCTTGGATGAGAATAACGATATTATTGCTTGCAAGATGCATGATCTCGTACATGATCTTTCTCTAGATGTCTCAGAGGGTAGTTGTTTGACTTTGGAAGCTAGTGAGGTTAAAGACCATCCTGAGGTTCAACACTTGAAATTGTGTCTCTACAAAGAAACAAGGTTAGAATTTTCAGACGAAACTGTTGGGAAACTGAGGTCACTATTTTTAACTGGAATTCTCCCCCAAGATATTGAACATGTCAAATTTATTCGTGCCTTGAGTATAGTAGATAATTATAGGGAAGGGTTGTCGAGTTCTATATGCAAGTTCATACATCTAAAATATCTTGACCTCTCGAAGTCTTCTACTAAAAAAGTGCCCAATTCTATCATCAAGCTCTACAATTTGGAAACACTGAGGTTGCCACCGTCTTTAAATATTTTAGAAGAGATTAAAACAGAGTTCCATAAGTTGGTTAGCTTGAGACATCTTTGTGTGGAAGATACAAAAAATAGTAGGAAAATGATTCCAACCATGATAGGGCATTTGACTTCTTTGCGGACGTTACCATTCTTTTCTGTGGGTGAGGACGAGGGCCATAGAATTGAAGAGCTGGGAAGCTTAAGCAAGCTGAGAGGTAGATTACGCGTTTATGATCTCCAACACGTGAAAGACATTGAAGAAGCAGAAAGAGCTAAAATGTCTGAAAAATCGAAAGTTACAGAGTTGGAATTTCATTGGGATAGGAACCTTGGAATGTCGGACATTAACTATGGGGATGTGTTGGAAGGACTTAAACCTCACAAGAATCTCAAGGGTTTAATTCTCAAAGATTTCGGAGGACCAAGATTGGCATCATGGATGAGGAGTAGAGATAATCAATCGCTTCATAATTTAGTGAAGATCGAATTAATCGGCTGCCGATGTGAAGATATCCCAATACTCGGACACCTTCCGAACCTTGAAGTCATTAAAATGGTTGAATTGGATAATGTGGAGTGCATTGGTCCTGAATTCTATGGATTGGATGAACAAATTGTTGGTGGTAGTTGTAGTGCTATGGCTGCACCGGCACCAACAGTATTTCCGGCATTGAAAAAACTCACTATTTGTGGTTTGCGAAAGTTAAAAGAGTGGTCAGATGTATCATCACTGCCTCCTGCAACCACGAGTATAATGGAGTTCTTTCCTCTGCTTGAGGTGTTGCACATCGAGGAATGCCCTAAGTTGGTCACCATTCCAGGTCATTTGTTATGCATTCAAAATATAGAAATTCGTAAGAAAAGGTACTCCTTCAGTTCTGAGAAAATTGGGAATGGACTCACTTCGACCATAGTGGTAGATTCCCATTCGACAAATGTCAGTACTCTGATTGTACATTTGCTAGAAACAAGCAGCAAGTCCCTGAGAAGTCTAGGAATTGCAGATTTGAAGGAGTTGTGTTATTTACCAGAGCAACTATTAAACCTAGCTTCCCTCAAGCATTTAACAATAAGTGGGTGCCCTAAACTGATGTACATAGGAGAAGAAGAAACAGGAGCGGAATTCAACACCTGCCTAACGTCCCTTCAAGAGCTTTCAATTGATAAGTGCTCACAGTTGATATGCTTGCCAAAGGGGTTGCTGCAACCAACCCTTGTAAGATTGCAAATAACTGGGTGTTCCAATTTAACAGAGGCCAGCCCCGATGAATTGCGCAACCTCACGTCCCTTACGGATCTGGAATTGCAAAGGTGTAACTCACGATGGGAGAGGTGTTGGGAGGAGGGGCAATTCTGTTTGACCAACCTTCGAACGTTGGTTGTAGGTTACTTCTCAGAGGAGCTGGATTATCTCCCCTGGCCAGAGGTTGAGATGGCCAAAGCTCAAAACCTGCAACATTACCCATTCATGTTCCTAGAATCTCTTACGTTGTGGGGATGGCGAAAGCTCAAATGCCTTCCCGATCAACTGCGGCACCTCAATTCCATAAGAAATCTAAAAATCTGGAATTTCGGTGGGTTGGAAGCTCTACCGGAGTGGTTGGGTAACTTTTCATTTCTTGAATCATTGATACTTAACCGGTGCAGTAACCTGACGAGATTGCCTTCCCTGGAAAATTTTCAACTTCTCAAGAATTTACAATTGCTAGAAATACTCGAATGTCCCCTTCTAGCGAAAAGGTGCAAAGAAGGGGGAGAAGAGTGGCACAAGATTGCTCATATTACGATCAAGCACAGGACTACATATATTCCAACGGTCAGGATACGCGGTAACTTCTCCAATTGCTCATTTTCGTGATTTTCTTCTCTCCCTCTCTCTCAGTTTTGGGTTTGTATTTGTGTCATTTTTCATGTGCATATTTTTTTGGAAAATACACGGAAATGTCATCTAAACTAGCTGGAGGAAGCAATAGTACACAGGTATACTGTATGTCTAAGTAATGACAATTTGTGATTTTCATTATGACAATTTTTGGTTTTCTAATGCATAATTTTGATGGTAGTTACGACTTCTACTTTAAAATTTATCTGTTGAACAGGTCATTAGTAGATTACCCATAATTAAAAAATATTATTATTATGTAACCATTATTATTCGTACTAGAAACCATAATATTTGTACCCCAACCAAATATATGTGTACAATATCACAAATTAAATAATGCTACCCATAAATGTTATGACAACACCATAAATTGGCATTATCTTGTCACAATGAGTCGTACCAAAAATTCTTTGACACATATGGTATTCTGTAACAAAATCAAAATATATCGTACCAAAATCAACAATTGTTGTACTCAAACAAAATACATGTGTAAAATACCACAAATTCAATAAAATAACCAAATTTGTTATGACACCATCTAAAATTGTCATGTTCTTACCGCAACGTGTCGTATAAAAAAAAATTTAAATACTACAAATTATATAACAAACCATAATTGTTATCACAATACCATAATTTGGCATTTTCATACCCACAACTATCATAGCATAGCAAAGGAAATTGATTAAAATATTCCGTAATTAGACCAAAGGGAAAAATTCAAAAAAACCCCTGAACTTTGAACCCAATGTCAAATAGGCACCTGAACTTAAATAAACTTCAATTGAACACCTGAACTTTCACTCCGTTATTTAATTTACCCCCTGCCGTCTCAATCCGTGACTTTTCCAACGGTAACCACTGAGCTGGACACTAACAGACAGAACAAAACGTTAGATGGAGAAATTGGAGGAATACAACAGTGATTTGGCACCTTTTTAAGGCCTCGTTCGGCTAAATAAGCCTATTGCCTTATTTTTTGTCCTTATTCAATTTTTTTTCATATTTGTTGGTTTTTCATCAAATATTTGGGGATTATTGCATCGTCATAACGAGAGGAATCTAAAAAGTAAAAAATTATTATCGAAATCCATTTTTTTTAATAAAACCGAAATAATTGGTTTATTGGCTTGTTTTTGTCTTTATTCAAAAAAATTATGTTTCGATCGTAATTTGTTATTTTTTAGATTCCTTTAGTAATGATGATGCAATGATCCCCAAAAAAATGATGAAAAACTTGCTATGTTTGGATTTGTGTTTGAATTTTTTTTTTGAAAAATAGTAGGGATAATAAGTGAAGAGAGATAGGGAGAGAAATGTTGGAAGTATGGAGAATCTATGGGGAATTTTTTGAAAATTCTTTTTGAATTGTAAAGAGAACAATAAAAAAATACAAAAAAAAAATTGAATAAGAACAAAAAATAAGCCAGTAGGCTTATTTAGCCGAATGGGGCCTTAAAAAGGTGCCAGATCACTGTTGTTTTCATCAAATTTCTCCCTCTAACATTTTGTTTTGTCTGTTAGTGTCTAACTCAGCAGTTGCCGTTAGGAAAGTCACGGATTGAGACGGAAGGGGGTAAATTGAATAACGGAGTGAAAGTTCAGGTGTTCAATTGAAATTTATTTAAGTTCAGGTGCCTATTTGACATTGAGTTCAAAGTTCAGGGGTTTTTTTGAATTTTTCCCTAGACCAAAATACCACAAATTCAGTAATATAACCAAATTTGTTATGACAATACCATAAATTGCCGTCTTCATACCCACAACGTGTCGTATAAAAAAAATTCAATCGGAATGCTCAGTTAACGATAATTATAATCAGCAAAATACCAAACCACAAATTCAGTAATATAACCAAATTTGTTATGATAACACCATAAATTGACATTTTTATACTCAAAACATGTCGTATAAAAAAATGCAATCGAAATGTTCAATTAACGATAGTTATAATTAGCAAAATACGATACCACAAATTCAGTAATATAACCAAATTTGTTATGACAATATCATAAATTGACGTTTTCATATCTACAACATATCGTATAAAAAAATTCAATCGCAATGTTCAGTCAACGATAGTTATAATCGGCAAAATACCATACCATAACTAAACGTCATTAGCGAGTATATTTTTAGAATGATTGATCATAACTGTTAGAATATCAAGTCATACGATATTTAGCATTGGCACCAAAATTAGATATCGACAACTACGTAATCGAAAAATATTTAATGTATCCAGATACATTAAAGTCTAGCAATGCACCACCCGAGCCCCATGTAAGGCTTTTTTTTCGAATTAATTGGAACCGTCTATCTTTTACATATATCACATGTACTAAAAATGAAGTTGATCGCTTATTATTAGACCCTTAATCAAACAAAAAAAAATCCTTTTACTATTGAATTCGGGTGCCGATAAAAGAGCTTTCTAAACCCTATCGAGCCAAAAAAATACGTGGATTATTTAATCAACAAATATAACGAAATCAATAGTTTTGATTGTCATTATTATGTCGCGATTGCAAGTTAATCGTACATTCAGTTACAACAGAGAAATTGGTTTATATCAAGTATATTGAATACACAATTCTAAATATTCTTTTGGTACGACATATTGTGATAAGAAAATACCAATTTTTTGTGTTGTCATAACAATTATGGTTATGTTATATAATTTATAGTATTTTTTACAAATGAGGGAGAGGGAGAGAGAGTCAAGGAAGAGAGAATAACATATTACCTGCTAAGCTACTTTTTGATTTTATTAATTGATTTAATAAATGGCTGGTCCAGATTATTCACGTTTAAATTCAAGAATTTAAAATTATGGTGCGTATGATACACCTCCTAATAAGAGGTGTATACCATAGGACTACCCCTAACTTAGTGGTCACGAAATTGGGGCTAATATTAAACCAAATTTGTTTGGATTCACTGAATATGTTAGGGTTCCCAAAAACACAGTTTGGTATCAGGATCTAAGAAGAAAAAAGATCAGGTTCTTCTCAATCTCGCTCTTTTGAGTGATACAGACTCACAACCCCTTCAACGAATGGGTCGTCCGTCTCCACCATAAATCTCCTCTCTTGCCACTACTATAGCCTGAACCTTCCTGCTTAAACCTCAACAAGGGTTTCCACTCTTAATTACTTGCCATTGCTTTGTACATGATTTAATGCCTATCTAATATTTGTCAAAATACCTCATTATATCATGTGTTTCTATGCTATTAAATATCAATGTTAGTCTATATGCAAAATTTGTTGCTTTACCCATCTTAAATTTTATTTTCCCCATATTAACCCAATGCATTTATTTGTGTTTTTGTTGCTCCATTAATTATAATTGTGGATCCATTAGCTAGATTAACACTATAGCATTCTATGCTAGTTTATTTGTACGTATCTGCTTTGATATTTAATCATGTTTGGTTTACAAATGAAGACTTTAGTTCATGGATGATGTCTGACAATTCGCTAGGTATATAGGGGTATGTTCATGGAGGATGTCGACGATTTACCCAATAGCTTGGAGAGAGAGCATTTGTGGAACTTTGATATACATCATTGCTTTACACTTTAGTTCTTCCAAATTATTGTTGTATACAATTAGTAACTTGCATTTCATACCTTGTTTTACAGATTCTGATTCAGATTGATTGGTTTAATCATGGCTCCTGGGAAAAAGGCAATCTCATCGGTTAGGAGATCCTCTACGCTTTCACCATCTTTCACCACCACAATCGAGCCCAACAGAAATTGTTGCACCATCTCAGCCCCAGGATCTTCCAGCACAGAATTCTGATGTTTTGGGTGATGAATCATCTTTTGCACAGTCTAATGGCGCAGGTAAGCTTCGACTGGCTTAGAAAGCTAGTCTAGTATTTAGTCACTCCAATTAACTTGAGATATGCATTCTGTTTGTTATGCTGTTTGTAATGTGCAATATGTGGTCTGTAAATGCACTCTGCTTATGGGTCCTCCAATATGGACTTTGTGTAATCGATCATCTCGATCAACTTCGGCACCTCACTTCCTTAAGAAAGCTGCAAATTTATGGATTTGAAGGGTTGGAAGCTACCAAAGTGGTTGGGTAACTTTTCATCTCTTGAATCATTGAGGCTCCACAAGTGTCGTAATCTGACGACTTTGCCCTCCCTGGAAAAATATCAACTTCACAAGAATTTACAAACTCTGGTTATAGCCTGGTGTCCCCTTCTAACGAAAAGATGCAAGGAAGGAGGAGAAGAGGGGCACAAGATTGCTCATATCCACCATCAGGTAACTTCTTTGCAAATTGCTCATTTTCGTGATTTTCTTCTCCTTACCCCTCTCTCTCTCTCTCTCTCTCTCTCTCTCATTTTTTTGTGTGTTTCTATCTGTCATTTTCTGTACGCATATGTGGATTCTATGTATTGTGCTAAAGATCTAAATCTATCTATTTACTTTAATTTTGGAACAAAAAAGTGTCATCTAACCTAACTTCTTTGGCATGATGTGTTGGGCTTTCAGAGGCTAAATTAACGGTTCCCTCTGCAATTCTATTCCATTGAGATAAACCATTGAAAGTACCCTGGCAACCATGTAATTCCTTGCTTTCTGCTTTTTCTTT
>BPLS01019522.1:17247-36947 GCA_019656275.1 Rhododendron kiyosumense
ATATATATATATATATATTGTTAAGGTTGGTTTTTCTTTTATTGCCAGGTTAACTTTGCTTTTTTTACAGAAAATACAATAGGTCAAACTAGTTACTAGTTGTAACCTGCACTAGCAAAAGACAAAATACGGCAAACTAGTGACTTTTGGCATGTATTGGATGTTGGATGCTTCGTATTAGTTTTTGTTAGGTTCTCTTTTGTTTGGACATGTGCTTAATGCTTGGTATTGGCAATTTAACTACTTTTTGACTTCTTGTGCCTAGTATGAGACTAATAATTATAAAAATATATAATTTGCACAGCCGTATCCCCGACGTATCCGTATCCTAGTTTTTTAGGTTTTGCCATATCGCCGTATCCGTATCGTGTCGTATCCGTATTCCGTATCTGTATCCGTGCTTCATAGAAGAGGCTCCAATGGTATAAAAAGTTGGGCTGATGAGGAGATCCAGACTGAAATAGCTCCCGTAACTGTCCAGTGGCACATGTTCAGCAGGTAAGAGGTTGTTAGGACACACTATTTCTTCTTTCGAATTATTTCTACTTTGTCATTTCATGAAACTGGCTCTTCTCATCAGCTTGTGGACCTCACCACAATAGGCTTTCATAGACACTATGAAGTATGAACCAAAACCAGGAAGATGAAATGGCACTTGCAGTGGCAACTCAATTTTGTATCATTCAAGAGTCCAGAAGATATTTCTGGTAGCCAAAGGAAACTTGATCAGTTGATAGAGAAAGGCAGTGCGCCGCAGAGTTTCCAGCTTGCTCATGGACGGTACTTTAAACCTTTTCTCCAAACCAAACAGAAGCAATATACGCCAATCGTGTGCTTCTACTTCTTCAACACTATAGCATCGATCATGTACCAGGTCTTGAATTCCTCTCTCACGACTTTCAGGATCTATGCCTTGTTCTTTTCTCCCATGAATGCTCTAGTTTTCCGTGAATTCTTATTTACATTTGTTGTTATCTGTAGGCTCAATAACCTATTGGTGTCTGCCAGAATGTTTCCCGATAGCGTGATATTTTGGTGCCAAGCAGCATTTGGATAATGCAGTTGCAGAGCAATCCAAATTCCAACCCATTTTCTCAATCATGTTGCAAGAATCAAGGAATTTTCTCGGTGATTGTATGTGCACCGGTTACATTTGCTTTTAGACAGAAGTTCTCCCTATATTTAGACAGAAAAACTTTCGATGTACACATTGTATTCCCTAGATAGGTGTAGACGTCCCAATCCGGACCTCAGAGATTCTTTAAGCATTCTAATAATGAAATAAAGGAAACAATACCTTCAAGAGCTTGGATGAAGGACTCTCTTGAACGAAAAGCCCAAAAAGCCCAAAACAAGTCTAAGGGCCCGGAACTGGACCCTTAGTACCGCATGGCACATCTCTACACCGCGCGGCGTAATGAGCTGTATTACACCATCGATGTTATGAGGTCAACCGCATGACATTTCGCGTAAATTCTAACTGGCTCAGTTAGCTGTCGGCCACGCCCACTTGAGACACAGCTACAAGTCAGCTAAGTTGAAAAAGGCACTCCAGTCAGTCCAGAAAATACCTCCCCCATTTGAATTCAAAATCCTTGGCTCTTATCTATAAATACACCTCTCCACTCAAGGGAAAGGGGCCTTGAATCCTCTTTCTCTCTCATCATGCTTTCACACCCACTCCTTATTCCCAAATCTTGAGAAAGTTACTCTAAAAACATTCTCTGGGCTCTTTCTTTCTCAAAATTCTCTATTTTTCTCCTCATTATTAAAGTGAGTTCTTTTGCTCACTTTAAGATCTCAACTACCCATGTACCCATCTATTGCGCACACCTATACTTTCCTTTCCTCAACCAGCTGTACCAACGCCCATCCGTCGTCAACCATCCTCATCCAAGCTTAAGATCAAAGGTATAAAACCAAGTTTCCTTGAGTTAAGACTCCGTCCTGAACCTGAGGAAACTTTTCTATAGTAAGGCTTAACCCTTTTTGATTAAGGACTGACTTCATAATCGTTTTCTAAAACTAAAGCAGACCTCTGTGCTGAGCACACAATGCTGCGCAGCGCTTTGATACGTCGCACGGTGTAGTCTGTTCAGGCACACGGTCTTTTGCTAGCTACTATTTTCTTATGTAAACTGTTTGGGTCATAGCTATTCTTCATCAGGCATATTTTTATTTGAAGAATACCAATTGTCAGGTTTTCAAAAATAAAGACCATATCTACAAGCCATGTTTGATTTTATAAACAAAGTTTTCTTGATCTCGGGTGATTAAATACCTTAAAAGTCGTTTTACGACCATGGCTTGAAGAAATGGCACTCTCCTAAAATGATTCAGTGCCTAAGCACCCTCTGGTGTCTCTCAAAAATATCGCCCGTGACAAGCAAAATGTCAGGTGGTGTTCTGGACTCTGATAATGGTCTGATGATAGAATGTACCCCGCATAGCCTATTGTAATGCCGTACGCAGCATTGCAATATGCCGTTTGGGAGATTACGGCTGACCAGACAGTTTGTTCGGAAGTTCTTTCTTTTTTGCATCATCTTTGTCATCTCTGTACAGACAGCACCACGTACACGCCAATGTGATATATATTTTCCCATGTCCCTTTCCCTCATATTTGTCTATTTAAGAGCTTGATTTTTTCTAAAAGATATTTAAAATCCCCTCTTTTGAAAAATGTCTAGTAGAGATCGGTTTCACCGGGTGAGTGGGGTGTTTTTTAACAAAACCTTCCACATTCGTAACGTGGCTCCTGAACCCAAAGTCTCGACGTTTTTACTAGACCAAAAGCCTTTTCTTTCAAATGAGTTTTCGGTTTCTCGGGTGATCCATCTCAAAAACCCGGGTGGCGACTCTTGCAGGCGGGCGTCGGTCGAGGAGCCCACAATAGGGCTCCAAGTGCATTTTGTGAATATAGGCCTATGCTTTCTTCTTTTTTTGGTTGCATGAAACTAAAATACACTCATGCGGGTGTGTTCCAATTTACTCTCTTAAAAAATAAGTACTTATTTGCAATTTTTAAACTTAAAAATAATAAGCTTACTGGAATTTTAAAAAAATACAATATAGATCTTGTTTGATAGATCTTGATCCCTACAAAAAAAAATTGAAAAATTATTTTCATATGCCCATTATATTTAAGCTTGAAAATAGGTTTTTATGCATTTGGCTCATTATCTCAACTATAATACTGACTTTAATTGTTCTGTACACATCTGCTAATTTGCTAACAAAATGGTTCTATAATCGGAAATCTGTTAACTAGTTCATCATTATGACTCATCATCCATACACGTATCAAGGGTTGCAAATGAACAAAGCCGTTCATGAACTGAAGACTCAATCAAGTTCGATTCGGGTACTAAACAAACAGATTTTTTTTTTTTTGGTCATTTGTTAATCCTAATCTACACTATCCTAGGGAAATTGGGGGAGGGGGAGGGGGCTTACGGAGATCGAACTCTGCTCATGTTCATAAGAGTATGTAAGGGAGACCAACTGCACTCCACTACACTTGCAAACAAACAAAACTTAAGCCTCAATTTTAAGCGTGTTTAATAAATGAGCCCAACGACTTAACTAGTTTAATAAATGAGCCCAACGACTCAACTAAAACCTGACAATATTTGGCTTGATCAAGCTCACGAACGTGGAGTATATGTATCCCCTAAGAATTACATATGTATAAACTTTCACATCTATTGATCGATAACGGACCATTTCCATTGCTTTTATGGCTCTCTCTCATGATATTCCAATTTCATATATAGAATTTTGGCGGAACCATTGTATTGGCATCTTTTTCGGCATTCTTTGCAATTTTCCTTTGAGACCTGTTTCTAACAAATGGATGTGGTCACTTCACTAACTTAGGAAATTCTAAAGAAGTCCTCGGACAGATTTACTGACGATCCAAATTTGCATCGTTTTCTTCTTCATAAATTTGGAACGCTGTTGTGCCTCTTTCAATCAAAGTTTTCAAAGTTTTAATGTGTACTTTGGATTTTAGAGTCTCATTAGCTAATGACATCTCTCAGAAGGAGGAGATCTAGCCACAATCTTTGTCCTCAATTCAGTATCATGTCAATAGTCTTTAGATCGTTGATGGTCCGCAATAGTCTTGAAACAAAAGCTAAGAAGCCTTTCATAGTTACGAGTTTTGAACCGAATTCAAACATATAATTCATGTCCTGCCATAGATGCGAGCATATTACTATTTAGCGCTCTAATGTCATACCACGAGTAAATTAAGCATTTACAGAATGTAGAGTGTTTTCCAGTACGTAAGTCACTTGTTTATCTCACAATTAACACAACACAAAACAGTCATGCAGACTTTGATCCTCCTATGTAAATGAAGCTGCGGTTGTTAAAACACATTCATGGCGGGTGTAATTCGTTTTACAAACTGCTATTACTATAACAGGCCAGGTACGGGACAGATCAACATAAACAAGTGGATTTAAACAAAACAAAAACAAATTAACCACAAATTAACAATCCATTTTGCACATTTCATCAATGAAAACAATAATTGAGAAGTTTGAAATACCTATTGACATAATTATAACCACGCCATTGTTATAGGTGAAGAGACGATAACATCAAAGGTAGCAGTCTTAGTAAAGTACCTTATGTCAGTCCCTTTTCTTAGTATTTCTCTTTCTTTAGTTCCTTCAATTCATAACTGATGAAGTGTGGTTGTCTCTGACATCAGTTTACACTCATATATCAGATGTTCAGAAAACTGGGTCAGAAGAGAGAATACGTAGAACATTCGGACAATTATTGAACTTTTGGGCTCCAAGATGAATATGTACTTGAAGAGGCGAGGAAATAGAGACATATCCACAAAAGAAATGTAATGATGATCTAGTTATTCCTCTGTGTTGATGAACTATTAGGTTGGACACGGACACGGGACACGGACACGATGCGACACCGACACCTCGACACGCAAATTTTCAAAAAATGGGGGACACGACACGTTAGGGGACACGTTATATATACATATATATAAATTAAAAAATATATTCAAATTAGATAAAAGTTTAATAATATTATAACGAGATAATCCTAAATCTGATCACAGAGAGAGAAGGAAAAAAAGAACACATTCAAACAAAGAGAGCGTCCCTAAAGTGTCCCCCGAAGTGTCCCAAAAGAGTATACTTTGATCCATTTTAAAAGTCCTTCTAATTGCATTTTTACGCCCAAAGTGTCCCTAAAGTGTCCTGAAAGTGACCGTAAAGTGTCGGACCCCAAATATTGGACAAAAACATAGGACAATCCGGGAGAAGTGTCGGACACGTGTCCGGGGAGTGTCCGGGAGTGTCGGTGTCCGAAAAGTGTCCGCCACTGGTACATGAGCTCTAACGAAGTGTCCGTGCTACATAGGGTTGGACTCAATTCTATTGTTTATTTATTCTTTACCAGAAAAGATTAGCTAAGCATGGCCTAACAGGAACGAAGTAGTGTCCGGTAGTTGCTATTTATCAACATAGCATGGAGAAACCACCAAATGTAGAGGCATCAACTTATTCAACTTCTTGAGGAATACAAAGCGTAATGACAACAAGATATATTGAAGATAGAGAACCCAAGTCAAACAGTATAACAATAGAAACGTGTTCTACATGTTGGCAACAAAGAAAACTCACCAGTATATGCAGCAAATTAATTGCAATTATGAGATTTATGAAGATGGAACTCTTCAAGGACGAGAGATCTAGCCCTGTTGATTGCCATAAGGCATAGACATATATGTTCCTCGAGATCCATCAGCCGGCTAAGGAAATTGAGATGTTTCTTCTGAAGCTCCTTTGCGATCATGTGGATGGGATGCCTGTCGCTGCCCGTCTCCAATACTAAGCGAATCAGAAACTTGTCATCCTCAACGTCTGTATACAAGCGCTTAACCAGGCAATCAATCACGTCAAGGTCCATGCGAAGGACATAACTATGCTTTGCTACCTCATCAACCTGTGCCATATGGGCCATCTCCTTCTTAGTAATCTTGGAGGGGAGTACCGCGGGGAGTAGTGGGCCTGCAACAAGGGCAATAAAGAGCGTGAGAAGCTTCGGCCAAGGCTGTTATGCAAATACCAACAGCAGTACCAGTGAGGCAAACGGCGGAGCAAGTGGTGGCACGGAGGAGGCGGACCCTATAGCGGGACTTGCGGAGGGGGCGATGGAGTTGATCATTGAGCAGGGAAAAGCAGTGGCACACGTCGCGGAAGTTGTGGGAATCTGGACAGGGAAAGGGATTGCCGAGGCGGTCAAATTTCAGGAAGATGTCAAATGCCCAATCGCACTTAGACTGGGTGAGGGAGTTAGGGTCAGAATCTAGGGGGGAAACATTGAGGAAGTTATGAAGGTCGCGGTATTTTAAGCGGGCCCAGTGGACACTATTGTGGAGAATGAGGCAAAGATGGAAGGCATTTTCACTGCAGTCAAAGTAGGTAGAGAAAAGGTGGGTAAGGGTGGTCGGCCTAGCATGCTGAAGTGCTTTGTCGACACACTCTCGGCTAGGGTCAAGGATCTGTTCCAATGACTCAAGTTCTTCAAGGGCCTCCTCTTCCCCTAAGTAAGGCTTCATAAGCAGGGTCGTTGGGATGGATTCTAGACAATATCTCACTGTAGGAAGTCACCAGGATGGCAAGGGTGTATTCGCGTGTGAGATTTTTTAGTGGGAGAGGGTTGAGGGCTTGAACTCAGTGTATCTTCAGCTGAACTTCCTACAATTTATTCACAAATCAGCATAACACATTAGAGCTTCATTAACTATAGGTCCTGTTTGTTCATCCAAATTAAAGCACTAGATTGCTCAATAAATCGAAGGCACCACATACCCGACATGAATCTTATGCAGCTAGGATATTCAGCCAAACATGTGATATACAACACCTTGGCACATGGTATTGTTGATCCCCTCACTATTAATCTGATAAGGTTACTTATTTTGTAGTTTTATATCCCTACACAGCTACACTACATGTCCAATCAAACAAACAAGGCCCTAGATTAAATGAAAGGGAAGAGCATAATAGGAATTTACGTTGCAGTGATGGGAGGGATGAATTGGGATTTTGTCTTCTTTTTTACGATGAGGGTATCACACAATGCAGCATTTGGTTGTTGCCTCCAAGTGGGGTGGCAGGTTTGATAAACTCAAATATAAGTATGAGATTTTGAGTTGGCATCCAAGTACTTCAATCAAAGCTTCATTGCAACTAGATGATCTAAAGAACAGAGTTGGCCTTTCTCTTGACCATGAAAGCGAAAGAGCCACCATAGCAAAGATTACACTACAAAATAACAGAACAATAAAAGTTCGGGAACACTCCAACATTTTCAATACTCTTATGTGTCCCAAATTAGCAGCATACAGGACGTATCTAACCACGAAAAAAGTACCCTACAACATATAATCAAGAGAATAACTTAAAACACAAAAATGGCATGCACAAGCTACACATTCGACTAAATCCATTCTCATAACCAATAATTCATAAACTAGCTTTTAAGCTCATCAACACAGCTCGCGCTGCCAACAAGGTGTAGTGGCCCGGGTAATAGGGCTCGGACTGTGCCAAGCAATGGTCCCTCTACCTGAATCTGACTTAGACCTACCTCGCTCTACCTGAATTTGACTTGATCATCAGCGGGTCACTAGGCTGCCACCAGCCTTAGCGACTTGTTGCAGGTCAGGCAGAGGAGGACGGGTTGAGCTACCAGGAGGGAACCAAGAGTCGAGCCCCATCCTACTGATCCATATCCAAACTCCACACAAGGGAATGACCAACAAGTAATGATCGTTAGATCGTTAGATGGAGTCATTCGACGTCAAGCATCCTACTCCTGTTCAAATTGCTACTCCATCCCAATTCGTTTGTCCAATTGTGGAGTCAAACTTTTTTAGGGAACACAAATGGTGCACTTAAAAGAGCTATGAAGTACCGACACTCCAAATAGGTCGCCGTTACTATATCGGGAGATGGGGACACACCATGTCACTTGTCCCTTAAATTTAATTGGCTTTTTGAGGGTGATATGTCGGGACAGCATGGACATTAGGGGACACGAGGGGTAGAGGTGTAATAATATCATTTTTATTATTTTTATTTATTTTATTATTATTATTTTATTTTTATTTTTTTTTGATGGGGGGTAAGTAAGTATTACTTCAAAACCATTGAATTAAAGTGTAATAAAACTATTAAATCAGTATAAATATCAATACATATCAAAGCAATAGCCCCCATCATTTTTTAATTTTACTCATTTATAGTTAAATTATTTCCAAGAACATGCAAGTATCTTTTTGATGTTTTCCAGTTGACGAGTCCCTTTTTCATTTTTTTTTTAAAAAAAAGGTCATTTCAAAAACTGTCGACGAATTAAGTTTTCTGAGTTTTGAAAAAAATGAATCCAAAGTAAATTATCAACACTAAAAACTGCAACGTAAACAACAATTGCCTTACTCCAAATTTAACGTAATGTAGCAGACTTGACTATCTTCAGTCAATCTTCTATTGTCTTCCTCCAATAAGTTTATATTTATATGTCCTCATCGAGTTTAGATTTTCAAACTCTTGACAAACATGATACGATAATTGCTTCATGAAAACATCTGCAACTTTTTCGTGAGACTTGCCAGAAACCAACTCAACCTATTGTTCTTTCACAAGCTCTTGAAAAACAAACTTGATGTGTGTCAATAGGCTTGCTTACTAGTAACTAGTTCCTGCCTTCCTGATACACCAGATTCTTTGTTAATGCAATTGTCAAGTGACCATCAGCATAAACCCTTGTGGGACATTCTTAAGAAAATCAAAAAAATTCCAACACTGTTCTCATCATAGAGAAGGACAAACAATAGTGTTAGCGGACAAGTACTCAGCTCTACAAGTAGATAGCTTGCTTCTCAAACAACCAAATAAATATTCAAATTTCTCTTGAGTCCAAGTATGTATATTTTCTTCTAAGTCTGCCATATGCAAATCCAGTTGTGTTTTTTCACTCATCCAAGTCCTGTTTCCGATTACTAGCAGAGTAGCCAAATAGTCCAAAATCATAAGTCTAGGTATTAAGAACCAATCGTGAGAGTACATCGGATATAACAGAGTATCCTCTTTGCTACACCAATGAGTCCAATGTAAAATAGCATGTTTGGCATAGGGAAACATGACACGAGGATGAACAACACCATTATCAAGAGTCAGATGCATGCTCACATATGGCAAACTGCATAAACAGTGTTCAGGCGAAGTCGTACATATGCCGTCTTCCACCAAATCAATAGATTCCTATCAACTCCACTGAACCTAGGTGGGTGGATGGCCTTTTGCACATATATCCAAGGAGCAGCCATAAACAGACAAAACACTTTATTTTTGGTGAAAAGATATGACACTTGATATTAGGTACTCCATTTGGGTAGGTGCAACTGCAAGTGCATGAAGTGTGTCATCCTCCGCACAAAGATAAGTGAACGAGGGTTTTGAGATTCCCATTTAAAGTATGCTCATACTGGTTGGAAGGTGTTATGAAGGTAAGCCGTTTATTGTATCTAGCATCAGTGAGTCTCAAGGGATGGTTTCTCTTGTTCCTATTGTCGCTCTACTGCATCTATGTACCAATTACCAAAGTAACAGTCAACTTCGACACAAAGACTGAAACTCAAGAGACAAAATGTAGGAGAATAAAATACACATATTGCATGATTTCAAATTTTGAAGTATGTACACAAGCACACAAACGTCAATACGACAAAACCTAACGGTAGCAGGTATGGGCAGGGACATCAGTAAAAATATATTTTATAATTTTGAGGAATACATTTGACGTGACAAATTGACAATGAGAAAATAACTTAATGAAAGAATTAGGTAATGCCTTAATTGATAAAGGATCCAAGACTAAATCAGAGTTCAAAGTCCACATTAAGTTATATACCTATGTTAAAAGTCGTTTGCATAAAAGCATGTAGAACACAAAGCTTTACTTCTAAGAACATGCTAAGCACAAAACTAGGGAAGTGTTTTGCATATCTGATAGCTTGCAAATGTACCATGCGAAGTACCAGTATGCAATATTACTTGGTACCAACTCCAGATCTAGCACGTAGAACACTAAGCTTTACTTAAAAGCACGTAGAACACAAAGCTTTACTTCTAAGAACATGCTAAGCACAAAACTGGGGAAGTGTTTTGCATATCTGATAGCTTGCAGATGTACCGTGCGAAGTACCAGTATGTAATATAATCGACGATTTTTAGGCGATTTGGGTTACGGATTATATTCCGGACCACTAAACGTTTGTTAGTTTGAAATGAAGATATAATGTAACACTTTCAACATATGAAAAAATTGTTGTGCAACTGTTAAGTTTTACTCCCTCCGTCCCAATTTAAATGTAGCCTACGGTTTTCTGTGCACTTTCAAATAGAAAATATATATATTTTTACAAATTATTTTTTTCATTTTCTTACACCAAATTAAAAAAATAACAATATGTAGAAATATATTTATGGGGGGTTTGAAAATGCAAGAAAAAACCATAGGGAACGTTTAAATTGGGACGGATGGAGTATATGCTTGTGTGCCGTTGTGGAAAACAAAGGCATCTACACGTTAAACTTCACTTTTCTCATAATTTGGAATGTTTATTTAGGATTGTCTCTTTATTAGAAATTGATGAGAGACATCATCAAGTGTGGTTTTTCGTTTTTACTAAATTTCTAGCAACAAATGTTTCGCATGTTTTTGTCACTGCTGACTTAAAGTTCTGGCACAAGATGTTTTCTTGATGTACACAAGCTGCTTCATAGATTAAAAACACAGCTATTTATTTCTAATCACCTGAATGTATTAGAACACCACCACTAGAATGGCAAAAAAATGAAAACATAACTCGGGTGGACTATTCAACAGACGACCGAATGCCTACATGGGGGAAAAAAAAAACCCACAACCCCTGATCCTCGTTGAACGAAAACACATAAACAACAAATTATCAATAAGACGCCAAACTTACGCAATTATATAGACATGTACGCAAGCATCATTACAAGGATATAAGTACAAGTAAACATTAAAGAGTGGGTAGAATTCAACATACCTAGTGGACTAGAGCAAGAAGGGCCGATGCTTTGAGTTGGATCAAGTGGGTTTTAAAGCTATTTGTTTGGTGGGGCTAATCTTGGAGAAACTTTCGAAGGCGATCTTGGACGAAATCGTTGCGGGCTAATCTTGGAGAAACTTTCGAAGGGACTACGGTGGTGAAGGAGAGTTCGGCTTCTACCATCCAGATTAAAGGATTGGGAAAATTACAGGTCAGAGGTGTGGACCGGCAAAAATTCGAATATCATGGTCTCGAGCCTTCAAACTACCACTTGCATGACAGGTGGAAAATATTGACAAATACTTTTAAATGGTGTGTCCACTTGAAATGTCTATTTTACCCTTCTTTATATATCACTTATAAGCCCTAACATTCATTCCTCCCCCAATCTCCCATTCATTCCCCACACATTCATTCCTCCCCCAATCTCCCATTCATTCCTCCCCCAATCTCCCATTCATTCCCCACACCAGGCGACGATAGTGACTCCTCTTCTCACTCGGTCTCTCTCGACTCCTCACACCAGGCGACGACGACTCCTCTCTCAATCGGTCTCTCACTCTGGTATCTCTATCTCTCTCTCTTTTGCTCGCTCTTGTATTTTTCTCTCACACACACATACAGAAAAGACACACTCAATCGAAGATAGGTTAAGAAGTTACAACTTTCCAATTTTATTTGTGGTTATTCTTATTTAGCATATAAATTGATTGATAGAGTGAATGTGGACCATTAAACCCTAGTTTTTGATTGTTCTATGCAAGATCTGGCTCACATTGGTTATTATTGGCTTGCTCTTGTTCGGCATGTGACAGATATTTACCGATAACAGTTGTATTGGTAGAGTGTTGGTTAGAGCAGTATGTTGTCCCTTTGTCGTTTCTATTTTTGTTGATTGTTTGGTCTGTTTGATTACATGACTTGGTATGTAGAGAACATGAAGTTCAGTCGATATAAATATTTCACTTGGCACTGCTGTCCTGTTAGAATTTCAATTAACTTTGGCAGACAAATCTTTTAAGTTAAATAGGAATCTTTTGTGTATGTTTGGACTCTACAGAATGAGATTATTGATGTTTTATTTGAACCATCTTGTATAATGTAATTCTTATAATCATTGAAACAAAGTCACATATTCGATGCACTTGTTATTTATGTTATATGACAGTTACATATTTTGGTTTTGGTTAGAGTAGGCATGGAATCTAAGTCAAGGAACATTAAATTTGTGGGTGCTATATAGTATTAGTATTAAAATGTAAAATTTGCAGTAAACCGGGCCAACACCTCTGACCCGTAATTTTCTCTTTAATTATCCTCTTAATCCAAATTGATTTGTAGATGAAGTGTAACATATGGTTTTCAAGAGTTTAGATGTTTAATTTTTTGGATTAAATGACGTGGTTGTTGTAGGATTGTAGTTACTCCATACAAATATTTGACTTCCTACCACTGTCATGTGTGATTTACATATTACCTCTTTCAGACAAGTGTTGTTGGTGTAGGTTAAAGGGTTATATGGGTATATGTACTTATTTATTTGGACTCGTCGGACAATTGAACGTCTTATGTATCATGTAATTGAGTATGAATCGCGTAATACATATATATTTGGTTGATGTTGTACAGCCATGTCGACGACTCATCGGAAGTTGATGTGTTTTTGTTATTTGGGTGGTAAGCGCATGGCAAATGCGGATGGTAGCTTGGGGAAGTATATGGGTGGTGTATTTGAGGCTACAGTTATTGAAGAGGGCATATCGTTTAAGGAGTTAGTCGTCAAAGTTTGCTCTCGCATGGATATGAGCCCCTATGGGAAGTCATTATTTTATAGTACAAGCAGGGACAAGTCAAAGCATTTGCATGTGAGGGATGCAGATGGTGTTTCTATGATGTTTTATTTGAATGAGGATGACGTTGACATATTTGTGGAAGAAGAAACCCTTGCTAACACACCAAAAGAATGTAACATAAGTATTTGGACAATAGTCGTCATTATTATAGGTTAGCTTGCATGGTTGATGGTTGTCCATGGAAGTTAATAGCTAGAGCGCAAGGCAAGTCCGAACTCATTAGAGTCATCAAGATGAAAGAGATGGATATGATATTCATGGACAAAATAGCGGGGCAATCCAATTTCCTCCCAAGGAGTATATGCAAGGACTTCGAGCTTGCGTTCCATACTCCCCAAACTTACTGAAGGATGGAGGACTAGGAAACGTACCCGTGAGTTGATAATTGGGCCAGTATCCATGACATATTACTTAGTGTCGTGGATGTGTCAACGTCTTATAGAATCGATTCCAAACACGAAGGCAGTTTGGAGTTCTTCTAAGGATGGTAAGTTCAAGCAACTCTTTGTTGCTTATGGTTGTACCATTACAGGGTTCTTGGCGGGATGTCGCCCGATGTTTTTTATTGATGCATGTTTCCTAACTGGTCCATATCATGGTAGTTGTTTATCTACAGTCTCCTATGATGTGAATGATCAATTGTATCCTCTTGCATATACTATTGTCTCCTGTTCCTTTGCAGGATATGCTTTCTTCGATTGACATCGTACCACAAGTTGCTGAGATCCAGTACGCTTGTGAAAACCTTAACATAGCCAACTTTTCTTCCACAGCCATGAAAGCGCTTTGACCTCCTGTTACAAAGCGACCGACTAGAAGACCGAAGAAAAAGAAAATTGAGTCACAATTCCAAGAAAAACAAACTATTTTTTGTGGGCTTTGCCACGAGTCTGGACACAATCGAAGCACATGCAAGTCTCCATTGCCTGGGTGAGCGTTGAAAATATAATGGAAGCTTTACCTACTTTGGTTGAACCATTAGGGTTTTTTTGGTATGCAATCTAAGCGATACTTTGTATTGCTCTTGCATTTTAATATAATGTATGGAACTATTGTTGCCTCTGACTTTGGAGTTTGTTGAATGTAATGGATTGGGACCTTGTTATATTATAATGGTTGTGTCTCAACTACCTAAGATGACGAAGAGATTATTGTATTTCAGTCATATAACCTGCTGAAAATGTATGTATGGACTGGGACCCGAACACATTTTCGGATTTTTTCACATGAAAATGTATAGTTGAATAGATTTTCATTGCATATATTACTTGATGTTATATTGAAAATTGTCATCTCCCATTCAATATAATAAAGTCTGTTTGATATTTCGACGTTCTTGGAAACCTATATGACTTGATCTGTCTCAATAAACGTAATGATATTTTTCAAAACAATTGGTCGAAGTGCTTTGAGTTTGAACAATGTATTGTAAAAATGTGATGTCAGGATTTCCATTGATTAGTTAGGAATGAAGGTCATTCTATGATCCAGATCTTGGCATCTATTGCAGGACCATCTAATGCAGGAGCATTGGATTCCAATAAATTTTGAAGTATTTAGCATTGACATCTTGATGACTATTTTGAATACCCTTTGAACCCAAACATGCGATAAACACCCATTATTGTTAGAAAAATGTGACGCGAGTATGAATGCTGACTTGAACAATATGAACCTCTAACATTCGACTGTTAAACTTTGAACATTCTAATTCCACGTTGCCAAGCAATTGCCATGGCAATTGATACTCCTCAATTGTTACAAAGCACCTTGCATCTCCCAGCTACCGAATTGGCTGGGAGACAACATTCCTCGAATCCTATATAAGTTGGTTTATTTCAATAAAAGTAATGGTCTTTTTAAATAAAACATACGGACATGCCCTTTTTTTGCCCAAAGAAGGTTGGTTTAAGTTGACTCGGAAATAACATTCCTCAAACCCTATATGACTTGGTCTATTTCAATACATGTAATGGTCTTTTTAAATATAACATAAAATCTTTTTGATATTATGACGTGCTCTTTTTTTCCCAAAGAAGGTTGGTTCAAGTTGACTCAAAGATGACATTCGTCGAACTCTATTTGACTTGGTCTATTTGAATACATGTAATGGTCTTTTTAAATATAACATAAAGTCTTTTTAATTTTGTGACGTGCTCTTTTTTTGCCCAAAGCAGGTTAGTTCAAGTTGACTTAGAGAAGACATTTGTCGAACTCTATTTGACTTGGTCTATTTGAATGAATGTAATGGTCTTTTTAAATATAACATAAAAGCCTTTTTGATTTTGTGATGTGCTCTTTTTTTGCCCAAAGCAGGTTGGTTCAAGTTGACTTGGAGATAACATCTGTCGAACTCTATTTGACTTGTTCTATTTGAATAAATGTAATGGTCTTTTTAAATATAACATACATCTTTTTGATTTTATGACGTGCCCTTTTTTGCCCAAAGAAGATTGGTTCAAGTTGACTCGGAGATAACATTCCTCGAACCCTATATGACTTGGTCTGTTTCAATACATGTAATGGTCTTTTTAAATATAACATAAAGTCTTTTTAATTTTGCATTGTGCTCTTTTTTTGCCCAAAGTAGGTTGGTTCAAGTTGACTCGGAGATGACATTCGTCGAACTCTATTTGACCTGGTCTCTTTTAATAAATGTAATGGTCTTTTTCAATATAACATAAAATGTGTTTCATTTTTTGACATGCCCTTTTTTGGCTCAAAGAAGGTTAGTTCAGTTTGAATGGGAGATGATATTTACTGAACAAGATATCACTTGGTCTTTATCAACAAAAGTAATGGTCTTTTTCAATATAATAAAAAGTCTTTTTCATGAATTGACTTGCCCCTTTTTGGCCTAGGAAATGTTGAGGTTGAGTTGATCAGATTTGTCGAATCCTATATGACTTGGTCTTTTTCAATTAACGTGATGGTCATTTTGAATATAACATAAAGTTTGTTTCATATTTTGACGTGCTCCTTTTTTGCTGAAAGAAGGTTGGTTCAGTAATATGGCAAACTTTTAACAGAAACTGTCCAGGTTGGGTAAAATCACCTTTGAACACAAACTGTCCAGTTTCTCCTCATCTTGTTAAAATGCAATAGGAAATGTGTTTTGTACTTCAGTTTTGAGTGATTCAAATTGGGAAAATGGAAGCTAACTCGTAGAAGAACGCTTAATTTGGTACCAAAACCATAAATTTTGAAATTTCGAACAATAGCAGAAATGCGTTCAAAATGGATTGGGACGGAATCAATAGCCAGAGGAAGTACGCGCACCTCTTCGATTCTTTTGAATCAAAGAGGAGATCAATGGAGACCAAAGCTGAGAGAGAGAGAGAGAGAGAGAGAGAGAGAGAGAGAGAGAGAGACTTGGTCTGTTCTGCATCGTGTTTTGACAGACTGAGAAGGGAAAGAGGGTTTTGGGGCTTTTGATTCAAACGGTGCCGTTTTATATTCAGGGGCAAAATTATCACAACTGTTTCACCGGTGTTATGCTTACCATGTATTGGTGATTAAAATTGATGGTATCATGCATTTGTGGTTTCAGAACTGTAGACCATGAAAGTGGTAAATAAAGCCTTCGTCCTTCACTGTCCAGTCATTTTCCCTAAAGGATAAGCCGAGGTGTGTTCAGACGTCCAATTAGGGACGCATATAGTATGTGGGTCCAATCACTCACTCCGTCCCACTCTATTTGTTCACTTTTTAATTTTTACTTGTCCTAAAATATTTGTTCACTTTAGAAAAAAACTACAAAAACTACACTTGCGGGGAAATAGTGTTAACAAAAAATGGAGTGACAAAATCAGCAGCTTTTCCATTTGAGCTAAAGTAATTTTTTTCAAAAAGTTTGGAGGGCAACTTTTGAAAAGTTGAACATTTTTAGGTATAGTAATTGTGTTCCCTTGTAAAAGTTCTATTCTCTAAATTTGACAAACAAATTGAAATAAAGGGAGTAATATCACTGGGAAGAAATGGCAATATGCCATAGTATGTTCATCCTTCACATGTCTTCTAAGGCTTGGTTGAGAATTTAGGGAAAGTGAGGGAAAGAAAATAAGAGGAAAATTCTATTATTTACAAAATTTGAATTCTTTATTTTCTTTTTAATCCAAACAATTGGAGGAAAAAATTTAACATTCCTTTCTTTTCTTTCACTTTCTCAAAGTTCTAAACAAAGCCCAAGTATTTAGATCCAGTTTATATGCGCATGCATTTTTTTAAAGTAAAGTTGGATATTTTGTATATACTATTATCAATACTAGCTTAAGCTTATTTTTTACAAGGATCATAAATAAAGTATTTTAAATAAAAAGAAGAAAATATTGAAATGCATATTTAAAAAGTGAACATAGCCCCCCACACATCAAAATCAAAATACCTCAATCACATTGCCACCTTTACAAATTGAGAGTTCCGATTGATAGTTAACGTTTTAGGCTCTGATACCAATGAAGATAAAGGATCAATAAAGTAAGACTTTGATTACTTTTATCAGGACTTACATGTACAACAATAAGGTATTTTTACTAGTCATAAAATGCATTTTTAAGTTCAATTAGTCACCATTTGGGGGGGGGGTGGAAATTTTTTAACTAGTCACATTTTTTTTTCGAACTTTTAGAAAAAACAATGCCTTGCGAATAGTGATTAATTGGTCTCGGTCATTTCCAACTGTTAAAGTGATTGAGGTCTTGGTCATTACCACCGTTATCAATTCAGAAATGTTATGGTACATGAAAAATAAAACATGAAAGTTCTACGAAAAAGAGTGGACGGTCCGTCCAGTCTTAGTCATTGACCGAACAGACGGCTCAAATGCCGCACTACATCCTATAGTGCATGGGTGCACCCTATGCATTATCAGATTTCCAAATCTCATAATGCTTGATAAAAACAATTTATTTTTGCGAGAAAATTGTTATAGCGTGTAGTTTTTAAATACAAGTATTTCAATGAAGTGGTTCAAAGAGTCTGATCAACATGGAGTACTTTTGTATGGACATTTTATTCAACGAGCCCTATGAACATTTTATTCAACAAGCCCAATCATATGAACAGTTCGTTGAGAGGCTCAACGAGGAGCTTACTCGTGTACGTTTCAACACCAGCCTGGTAGGGAGGACCATGTGGGGGTCCATGTTCAATTTGCTTGTTTGGGAATCAGTCATTTTATTAAGTTACCAAGTAAGAAAATGAGTACCCCAAAAGAACAAGAAAGTAAAACAAATTTTTGCAAAACTTTTTTAGAAAAGAAATTTTTAAAATTTTCTTTGTTAGTTAGGACTTTTGATGTAACTTAATTAAAAAATTCGGTGATGAAAACTTAAATATGAATGGATATGTTTGAAAAACTTTCAAAGCATATATATACGAATCACTTTCCACAATGGGGTATGGATATAGTTGAAGGTGAAATTTATTAAGCCTATGAGTAATTATGTGCCCCAACAATAGGAAATTTTCAGGTCCGCCACCGCATACATTGAACATTTTGCGAACACAATTGTGTTAAGAGGTGTGCCTCGAAATTGTGTTACTAAATTTTTTTGAAGTATTATACATATGTATGTATGTAGGTCCAATCATATATAGTAATTTTTAACAACTGGACACTTGATTGGGGAGGCATATATAATCACATTAACCATTGTATGTGGGTCCAATTATATATTATCTCTTGGAAGTAATTGGCAGACAACCAATTGTGTGCAACTAATTTATACTACTTCTTTTAAATGTACAAAGGTGTTTTCTACTCTTTCATTTCCACAAATACCCCTTACAATTGCTCAGAATCCCTGTCCCACCCCGGTACACCTCTTCACAACCGATTCAATGCGACACTTTAACGAACAGGTCTTCCCAAGCCATAGAATGCAACACCCCAACGGAAACACTACACACAACAACCGCCTCCACTGGCCTCCCACAAAACCATTCCTTCCTCCTTCTGCTAGCCCCTTCTCCGACGACTCCCCTGGCCTCCCAAACCATTGCACCCTCCTTCTGGTACCTTATTCTCCTGCTTAATTACTCCGCCCGCCTCCGACCAAGACTCTAACAACAACAATATACCAAATTGAACTCAAGTGCATTCCAACACAAGGCCAAGACAGATAAGTCATGCATTCAAATTTTCACCTTGCCTTTGATTGCAAACACTCTCCCCTTTCCCCTTTGTCTGCCTCTGTAGACCATAAATACGCATACCAATTGTTTGGCATAAACGTCCCTTCGAAGACCAGACTCTCCCCTTCACCCTTCGCCCAACATTAACAATGTCGCCAATTCTGTAGACCATAATTGCGCACACCAACTGTTTGCCAAAATATGCCTTTGAAGACCAATTGAAGATGTCGAACATAGAGGAGCACTGAAACAATAACAGTAAAAGTTGGGATGCTATAATAATAAAATTAAGGTGAAACGACACACTAAGACTTCACTTGAACCATCTCACACCCAAAAGAAAAAACACATTGTTTTCGTAAATCCCAGCCTCATTCGGCCCGATGCTATATAGCATTCCCCTTCAATGACTCCTTCAAACAGTGCAGACACTTGCCAAAAAAAAGGCATGGAAGACAAAAGCACAGTTTTTCTGCACTATACTAGCAATCAGAAATGGGAAAAAAAAAAAAAAAAAGTTTAAAACAAAGCGGGTCTTTAGAAAACAACAAATCCCTTAAAAAAGAAAAAAAAAAAAAAAA
>BPLS01019530.1:694-17002 GCA_019656275.1 Rhododendron kiyosumense
CGGATCGCCGTTGATTGAATTGGACGGACGGATAGATCGTCGTTGAAATAGAGATGGGCGGACGGATAGATCGTCGTTGAAATAGAGATGGGCGGATGGATCGCCGTTGATTGAATTGGACGGAATCCTGCTCGGGGACAAGCCCACCAGGGGTACAAATAAGCATGTGGTCCAACCGGGCTCCTATTTGAGAAAGAAAAACTTGAACCATGGCATTTGGGCTCACGGCCCAATAAAACGTGGCGTACGGTGGTGTCAACCTGGCGTACGCCAGGAATCTTCATGGCCCGGCCCAGATCCAAGCCCAGACCCGGCCCAGCTTGGTCCTTACGTCGTATAACTTGCAGGCGACGAATGGGAACCGCCATTCTGCAGTTTTGAAGTCCAAAAGGCTCTCAAACTCCTCTCCTTTCTCACTCCTTGCACGCAATACTCATCCCCATAGAATCCATGGCCGAAATCAGAGGCGGCAGCGGTGATGCAGGCGGCAATGGTGATGCAGGCGGCAATGGTGGTGGTAGGAAAGAGGAACAGCCGAGAACGGGCGGGGACGAGGTTGAGAGGCCTCGAATCGACGACCAGGCACCGGGCGGACCTTCGCCGAGTGCTGGTGTAGTGATCCCAGGCGGTGAGGGCGACGACGGTGGCCATGCAGAGGAGGCAGGCGACGGTGACAGGTGGCGTACGGCTGGGTCGACCGACCGTACGCCAGCTGTGGCTGAGGCAGGGGGCCCACGAGTGAGTCGGTTGGATGCCCGGAGTGGGGTAGAGGGCCTAGTTGTTACGGGCATGGGCCCATCTGGGGCCGCCAGCGGCGGCGGTGATGTTGGCGGCGGTGATGACTGGCCGGATACGCCGAGGAGAGATCCGGCGAGGGGTAAGGATGTTGTAGCGGAGGAGGGCTCCCTCGAGGCACCCACAGGGCCAGCAGAGTTCAGACCAGCGGCGGGGTCCTCGGCGCACATTCCCATTACGCGCGGGGACTTCGCAGAGTTCGTGACGGAGGAGGTGCTTGACCGGCTGTTGAGAGAGAACCCTACGGTGGTGGAGGCGGTGATGTCGGCCCGGGAGGAGAGATTGAGACAGATTGCCCAGGCTCAGGAGGAGGAGCGCCTGAGAGTTGAGGCCGAGAGGGCCAAGGCTGCAGAGGAGGCCTTTGTAGAGGAGACGGAGGCGGCTGAGCAGGCCCAGGAGGAGGGTGGTTTGGCTCGTGAGCGGGCAGTGGAGCGGGCGGAGGCGCTTCGGGCTGCAGGCCGGGCGGCCTTTGATGCTGGGACTTACGCTCCTCCGGAGCCACACTTGTTCATACCCTCCGGGTTCGAGAGTTACGTCCCCCGTCGTGATGACTACGACGCAGAGCTTGTGCTGAGAGACCCCGAGTGGCACTTGTCAGTGGACTGGGCGCAGGTATTTCTTTGAACTTGCTTTTAAATTTCGCGTAGTCCTTTATTACCATATCTGTATGTAGCTCCTTTGTGCACGACCCATGATAGCGTAGTGATGCTTGTATGCCTGATAGCTCGACTTGACTTGATAGATAGAAACTCGACCAGAGAGAACTTGAACTTCGACTGTAGAATTGCTAGAAAATTGACAAGAACCATGTAATAACGGACTTGAATCGACTGTAGGCTGCCTCGACTTGTTAATGTTGGAACTTGAATTCGACTAATAGAATGCTATGCCTTTGATTCGACTGAATAATTGCTTCCTCTGAAGAGAGAATCGTCTTGAAAGAATACCTTTTGCATATAAAATACCGTGCTTTTGAAATAGGTTGCTTCGACCTCACAGTGATGTAGACCCTGAATCGACCCTTGAATGCAACTTTTGATTCTGGCTTGACTGTTTAGACTTGTGATTTTCCTTGATTTGACCGCTTGCTGTAGTATGCTGATGAACTTTTGCCCATTTTGCTCTTTGTGGTGTGCAGAGGACGAGAGGTAGCACGAGAGGGCACGGTGGTCCTGCCAGTTCCCTTGAGTTGTACAGAGGGCTGCCCGAGCGGGTCAGGGCCTTGGTGGACGCTGCGGGTTCAGGCCGTTCATCCTCACGCAGACGGCTACACTCAGCGACCACGCCTTGCTCACGGCGCTGGCTGAGAGGTGGTGGGATACTTCCAACACCTTCCACCTTCCGATCGGGGAGATGACTCTGACTCCGGCGGACTTTGCTGCTTTGACCGGCCTGAGGGTAGGAGGGGATCCGATCCCTTTTGACACGGGGATTCACAAAGACTTGGCGGCGCTGCGGTGGTTCTTGGGCTTCGAGCCGGCGGGCATCTCAGAGACGTACGCCCATGATCAATTCCACTGGCATCTGACAGGCAGGGTTCCAAGCTCGGAGCAGGAGGAGGAGCAGATGGCGAGGGCCTACTTGTTGTACTTGTTCGGGGCTTCACTGTACCCCAACAAGCGGTCCACGGTGCACGCGGCCTACTTGCCAGCCCTGTTTGATTTGCGCGGAGCAGCCAGGTATGATTGGGGAGGCGCAGCCCTAGGGACGTGCTACAGCTTCATGGGAGAGTTCTCTCGGCGGAAGAAGGCGATCGCCGGCTACTGGAGGGTGTGGGAGGTAAGAAACCACACTTATGAACCCTTATTTTTCAAGCAATTTCTTTTCTTTCGAATTGTAACTGCTGTTCCGATGCTTTGACTGTTTGAACTTGCAGCTATGGGCTTACGAGGTGCTGAAAATGTACCCTCCGGAGAATACGTGCCCGAACTTGAAGATGCTCCCCCGTGCTCTGATATGGGGGCCACAGTAAGGGGCAAAAAGGCGGCAAGAGGTAGCCTCCAGGCCTTCCGGGCGTACCTTGACGAGCTGTCGGGTACCCAGGTAAAACTCAAACTTTCTACTGCCTACCATTACCCTTGAATTGCTTTAATGCTGTCGCTGACCGACTGCTTGTTGTTTGTCTGCCGAATACTTGCAGGTGGAGTGGGATCCTTGGAGGTCCGCGGAGGCTGAGCCGGAGTACCTTTCCCGGAGCAGAGAGGTAGCTGCGAGCCGCGTGCTGTTGGAGTCGATCTTTGGATGGCAGTGGTACTTAGGGGACCGGGTGACACGGCAGTCACTTGGGGCTTCGGAGTTCGTCGTGCCTGGTCTACTTCCCCCTCGGGCTTCACACACGGACCAGTACACGCTGGCCGAGCTGCAGCGCTTCACTGTCCCGGCGGGTCTTATTGCTTTCTTGCGGCCTGGGCGCGACTACGCTGTCTATCGGAGGCAATACTTGGCGGGGCCACTCGGAGTAGTCAAGCACGGAGCTGTGGAGGCTGAGGCTAGAGCTGCTGGAGAGGAGAGGCGTGGACAGGGCGGTAGGACTGCCCGTCCGAGGGAGAGGAGTGAGTCTGCTAGGGCGACGGGACTTCCTCAGCTTTCTTGGACGCTGGCCGTGCGGGATGCCCAGGGAGAGGAGGCCACTCTGCAGTTTGAGCCGGCTAGGAGAGAGCCCGACGAGATCACAGGACCGGTACGAAACTTAGCATCCCTTGTACTTTCCTTATTTTGATTTGCACATGTATATCTGACTTGCAAACTGACTTGATCACTTAATACAAACAGGCTCCCATGACGTGGGTACGAGAGGCCGTGCGCCTGATGAAGGCCATGGAGAAGGAGTTCCACAGAATTGCCAGTGGTGCCCAGTTGCAGCTGCACTATCCACCTCCAGCTCCAGTTCCTACTGTGCGGCCTCAGGTATGATTCTTGAATTTTGATAGAACAATGTCCTGCTTTCACGTTTTCAATATATATGCAATATGTACACGATTATTGACAAGTTAAATGCAATGCAGGGACAGACTAGGGCGGCTCCTAGAAGGAAGAGCGTGAGGCCACCTCCTCAGAAGAAGATAGCACCGAGCTCTTCCCGGCCTGCAGCGAGTACTCAGAGGGGAGTACGGATCGCGCCTGCCAGCGAGGATCTCCCGTTCCGCCGAGAGCTGAGGAAGAGACCTGCAGAGAAGAGGCCTGCTGAGGGGCCTTCGCAAAAGAGAAGGAGGGAAGAGGAAGAAGTGGAAGAGGAAGAAGAAGAGGAAGGCGTGTCCCTCAGCAGCGACTCTGACTCCGTCGAGGACCCCCGGTACCGGATGGACCCGCGCGAGCTGGCAGAGAGCGATGAGGACGACGACGAGGACCTTTTTGACGACTGAGGGCTATCACTGAGCCTTAGTCTATTTTGCTGTTTGACTTTTGACTTTGATACTTAGATGCTTTGGATTTTGGATATGAGGCCTGCGTGCCTGTTGACTTTTGGGCAAGTGTGCCTTGATACTTTGAGCTTGCTTTGGCCGGTGTGCCGCTTTGATACATTCCCACCTCTTGCTTTTTAGGGCTTTGATATAGTAGTAATAATATCTGCATTTCCCGTTCATTTTACTTCCTTGATTATTGGATTTTGTGCTTAAGGAAGCGAACGAACCGTCCCCTAATATCTAACATGCATCGATGATGGTTCTGAATCAACACGGACACTTGCACATGCGCACAAAAGACTTAGCTCGAATAAAATTGGGTAGAAAGGCCCTAGGATACAGGATATATCCCAGACACGCGGAGGATACGGGAAAATAGGCGTTAATAGACCAAAATCCGTACCTCTCCGAAACGGATGAAACTGACACTTTGGAAAGATTCCATAGACGTACAATGACTTGTACGAAACACCAAAATTGGTAAAAATGCCCCGGCATACGGCGAAAACCGATAAAAAGCTAAAAATGTCGCAAAAATGGACATAAGACGCAAAAGATGACTCGATATGGTCCCGGACTGAAACCGACACCCCCGCGCAGTCACACAAGGCCTATGTGACGCGTACGGTATAACAAAACTTGGCAAGACCCTCTAAAACGAGATTCGACCTTCCGTATCCTTGATTTGAGCATGAAACGGGCCTCCGGGGGTCCAAAATCTTCGATGAGCGCGGCTTTTGAGTTCCGATGCTTCGCTGCAGTCTTAAATGATGTTTGAGACTTGTGGGAACCGAGAAACGAACAAAGCCAGCCCCGGAACCAAAAACGACCATGCGAAGGCAGTGGCTGCTGGAAACTGTTTTCTGGTTGGCTAACCTGGCGTACGCCATGGGCTCTGCTCCGTACGCCAATTATGAAGAAACCATGTGTACGCCAACTCCAAGGTGGCGTACGCCAAATTCCTGAAAGCCAGATCCACTTAACTGACCAACTGTCCTTTTTCAGGGGAAGCTTGTTTTTATCTCCACACGGTTTCCCCACGGTTTCTGAGGGTTCAAGGGAGGCAGAGTACTTGACAAGATGTGGCTTGGGGGCTAGTTACTTGGCTCCATGCTTTATGAGATTTGCAACAGTAACTTGAGAGCCTATAAAGCTGGGATGCCCTCTTCAGGGTATTTACAGCATCAATTACCCATTTTCTTCAGTATATACTCAGCTTTGCTCATGGATAACCCTCTCCCAACACTGATCAGGCCCTGGCTAGTGTCCTTTTTAAGTGTCGATTGGCTCAATTTTCAATACCACGGGCTTTCCTCGTTCCGCTTTCTTCGACATGTGCCCATCCGACCGGCGCTGCTGTGGGCCGCCCTGAGGTTCTGGGATCCGGACGTTCATGTCTTCCGCTTCGGTGACGATGAGATGTGTCCGACCGTGGAGGAATTTCAGGCGTACCTCCGCACTTACGCGTCCTCGACACTCGTCGTTCCTCCTTATCAAGAGAGCATGCCGAAACTTTTGGCTAGTTCGCTTGGTATCCCCCGGGGTTTGGCGAACACAATCCTAGAAGGTGGTCAGGTGAACATTATCCGGCTGGTCGAGATGTACAGTCCGGCTGTCGACTTGGACAGCCCGGGCAGCGAGGAAATTCAAGCGCGCCGGCGCTTTGCTCTGGTCATTTGTCTGCTCGCGGCCTACTTGTTTGTCCCGGCCGACGGGCGGGTTAGTCCCTTACTTGTGAGCGTAGCTGCTCAGATGGGGGCGCGCAGAAACGTGATCCCTTTGGTCCTGGCGGAGACGCTCTTGGGTTTGGATTTGGTGAGCACAGGCCAGTCGGCTGTGTTCAGCGGGAGCCTGCTCTTGCTTTAGGTAAACTCACTCAGCTCACCTTTTTCTGGTTTTTCGCACAATCTCGTTTTACCTCTACACTCGGCTTAGGCTACTTCCTAGCTTCTCACTTGTCTTTTCGCTCAGGCTTTATCTGACTCCTTACTTGTTTTGTCACTCATGCAGCTGTGGCTATCGGACAAGCTGAGTTTACTGCATCCACCTGCGGCGGGTTGGAACCTGTTTCCGAAAAGGGTTCATCAGAGATATATGCGGTATCCTGACTTGGATGTGGAAGGCTGGTACGAGTTCATGCAGGAGATGCAGCCCGATGAAATTGCTTGGAGATGCCCTTGGCTAGACCTTCCAGACATGGCCATCCATTCCGACGGCTTCGACAGGATGGTCATCGCGGGGTTGACCAGCTTCACCTTCTATATCCCGGGGCGGATCCTTCGCCAACTAGGCGCTTCGCAGGAGAATGTCCAAATCAGCATCGGGGGCTTCCGTCTTCCCAATTTCAATGCTCAGACACTGGGCGGCTATCAGAGGCGCTGGGGCCTGAGGATTCTCCAGGCGGAGATGCCAGATTTCGACCCTCGACTAAAGAATCGCTATAGACGATGGCTGAGAGCAGATGTGCATGCAAGAGCAAATATTGACTGACTCCAAACCACTTTGCCGTATTTAGAATAAACTGTGAGCCGCTAGGCTTCTCAAGCATTTTGTTCTGTTTTTCATGCTTCATTTCTTTTAAGGCTTTTATGCTCAGCTTGTGTATTAGACGTAGTAATTTTGCAAAATAAAGTTGAAAGATGAAGGGTTTTCCCCTTTTGAACTTTGAACTATCCCGGCCTTGGTAGAGAAACCCAAAATGTCAGACCGTGGATCAGGCTGATAGGATATGACCGGGTCTCATTGAGAGACTGCCTACGTATCCCTTTGCAGGGAATCAGGTGAGAACGTAGTTCAGGCAAAGGTTCGCTCGTGTATTTTACCTCTCCTTTTACGCTCTAACTTTTGCCTAGAACCGCCTTAACAGGTTTTCGGTCTAGCGAGCTTTTCGATTTTGCATATTTATTTTTGCCTAGACCGCCCCCTTGGGTTTTCGGTCTAGCAGGCTGCTCTAACTTTTGCTTGGAATCGCCCACCCTTGCGGTTTTCGATCCAACGAGCATCTCTCATGGATAGTAACGCTTGAGCTGATCCAGGTTGACCAGGGTACTGAATTCGTTGCCGTCGAGGTCGATGAGCCTAGCAGCACCCCCGGATAGGATGGTCTTGGTAATGTACGGCCCAGAGCGCTTCGGCCTGAATTTCCCACGGGGATCGAATACTGGAGCCCGGATCTCCTTAGTAACCATGTCGCCTTCGACCAAACCCCTCGACTTGACTTTCTTGTTGAATGCACGGGCAATTCGACGCTGATACCCCTGAACATGATACAGTGCCCGGAGCCTCCTTTCGTCGAACAACATCAACTCGACGAATCTGCCACTTAGCCATTCAGCCTCCTCGAGACCACTTTCAGCCATGATCCTCAGAGACGGAATTTCGAGCTCAACGGGGAGGACTGCCTCCATTCCATAGACCAGAGAGAACGGGGTCGCACCTGTGGAAGTGCGGATCGAAGTACGGTACCCCCAGAGGGCCAACGGTAACAACTCGTGCCAATCCCTTGCAGACTCGGCGGTCTTCTTGATGATCATCTCGACATTCTTATTCGTTGCTTCGACTGCCCCGTTCGTCTGAGGACGATAGGTCGTGGAGTGATGGATCTTGATCTTGAATTCTTCGAAGAGCTCCAGGACCCTACCCTTGAAATGACTCCCATTATCTGAGACGAAAGCCTGAGGCACCCCGTACCGGTAGATGATGTTCTTCCGAATAAACTGCGCGACTTGAACGGTCGTCAAAGTCTTGTAAGATTCGGTCTCTACCCATTTGGTGAAGTAGTCGATGGCTACCAATATGAACTTGTGGCCGTTTGAAGCAGAAGGCCTGATCATCCCGATGACGTCGATTCCCCATACTGAGAAAGGCCAAGGTGAAGTCATGCTGTATAGCTCGGATGGAGGAACATGCTGCAAGTTCGCGTGAATCTGACACTTGTAGCAGCGCCGTACGTAGTCAATGCATTGTGATTCCATTGTGGACCAATAGTACCCTTGCCTGAGGATTTTCCTTGCGAGCATGACGCCGCTCATGTGAGGACCGCAGACTCCTTCGTGAATCTCCTCCATTATCCTTGCCGCCTCAGAGCCATTCACACAGAGCTTGTGCATGCCGCAGTGAGACCTTCGATACAGCTTTCCTCCACAGATGATGTACTGGGCAGCCAAACGCTGCAGAGCGATTCGATCCTTCTTAGTAGCCCCAACGGGAAACTCTCCGCGCTCCACAAAGTTCCAGATGTCATGGTACCAGGGTAGGCCATCATCGACATCATCGATGGCGTTGATGTATTCATAAGCGGGTAGGTCCCTCTGTTCGATCACAATCGGTCGCATCTTGACCCCTATTGGGAGTTCGATCATTGAAGCCAAAGTCGCCAAGGCGTCGGCGAACTGATTCCTCAAGCGGGGAACATGGGTGAAAGTCACCCTATTGAAGCGAGGAATCAGTTCCTCCAAGTCTTGATGATAAGGCTTCAGCTTTTCCTCCCGGACCTTCCACTCTCCGTTGGCCTGGGAAACCACCAAGTTTGAATCTCCGATAACTTCGAGCTTCTCGACTCCCAGTGCAATTGCCGCTTCCATCCCGACGATGCAGGCCTCATACTCAGCTTGATTGTTAGTAACGTCGAAATTCAGCTTGAAAGCGAGCGGAATATGAGCACCAGCGGGTGTGATCAGCAGCACCCCGATTCCAAATCCCTTCTGGTTGGCAGCCCCATCGAAATAAAGCGTCCAAACTTCCTCAACCACAGTTAACACATCCTCGTCCGGGAAAGTGAAATCCACATCTTCGGGTCCTTCCACCGGATGATCAGCCAGAAACTCTGCCACAGCACGGCCCTTCACTGACTTCCTTGTAACATACTGGAGATCGAATTCAGCTAACAAAAGCAACCAACGTGCTAGCTTATGGGTGAGCGCTGGCTTCTCGAACAGATACTTGATAGGATCCATCCGAGAAATCAACTTCACCGAATAGGCTAGCATGTAGTGTCTAAGTCTCTTGGTGACCCAGACTAGTGCCCAACACGTCTTCTCCAGAGAGGTATACCGCTCCTCGCTTTCGGACATCTTCTTGCTCAGGTAGTAGATGGCTCTTTCGGCTCTGTTTTCCCCTTCCTGCGCTAGCAAACAACCCATAGCAGCCGGAGTCACAGATAAGTATAGAATCAACGGTCGACCCGGAGTTGGCGGCATCAGCACTGGCGGATTCTGCAAGTATGCCTTGATTGATTCGAAAGCAGCCTGACACCTTTCTGACCATTCAAACGGAACGTCCTTTTTAAGTAATCGAAATAGCGGCTCACAAGTTAGGGTCAGTTTAGCGATGAACCTGCTGACAAACTGCACCTTTCCTAGAAAACTTCGAACTCCTTTTTCGGTCTGCGGAGGCTCCATTTCGAGAATTGCTTTGATCTTGGACGGATCCACTTCGATTCCTCTCCTGGTGATTAGAAACCCCAGCATTTTGCCTGCTGTGACCCCAAATGTGCACTTCTGCGGGTTGAGACGCACATTGTACTTGCGGAGCCTTTCGAGAAACTGCCTGAGTGCGGGGATATAGTCGTCCTCCTCCTTGGCTTTCACAATCATATCATCGACGTATACCTCGACTGTCTTGTGGATGAAGTCGTGAAGCAAGGTCGTTTGAGCCCTTTGAAAAGTGGGACCGGCGTTCTTCAAACCAAATGGCATCTTGACATAGAAGTAAGTTCCCCATTCAGTGATGAACGTTGTTTTCTCTTGGTCCTCCGGAGCCATGAAAATCTGATTGTACCCCGCGAAACCGTCAACGAACGAAAGCAAAGCATGCCCCGCCGTGTTGTCCACAAGCACATCAATGTGAGGCAAGAGAAAACTGTCTTTGGGGCTTGCTTTGTTCAAGTCCCTGAAGTCGACGCAGACCCTGATCCTTCCGTCCTTTTTGGGCACAAGCACGATGTTAGCAATCCATTGGGGATATTCAGCCACCCTCAGAAATCCTGCATCGATCTGCTTGGTGACCTCCTCCTTAATCTTCTGAACCCAATCCGGCCTCATTCTGCGAAGCTTCTGTTTGACGGGGACAGCCCCTGGTAGCAAAGGAATTCTGTGCTGGACGATTTCGGGGTCGATACCGGGCATGTCTGCGTGGGACCAGGCAAAAACCTCGGCGTAGTCCCTGAGAGCCTCGATTGTGGCTGCGTGGTTTGCCGGCGACAAAGTGGAACCAATTTGCATCATACGGGGATCACCCTCATCTTTCAGATTTATTAAAATTACTTCGTCTTTTAGAGGCTGAGCATGCCTTTCGTCTTCCCTTTCGATGAGGGAACGCAACTCGGCCGGGATGTTCCCGCCAAAGTCGATTCCTTCATCGTCGGGGTCGACACAGTTTATATAGACGTCAGCAAAGTAGTCGGAAGCAAGATCATGCATTTCATAAAACCCAGAGGGGTTGCCAAGTACAGTCGACTCGAACTCGAAGTAAAAGCTATGACGTGGAGGGCCGAGAGGCACAAACTCCGACTCTGAGCTAGACTTAGACTCGACAGACTCCGTGTCAGATTCAGATACATCATCAATGCATGTTAGACGGGGAGTAAAAATGCAGTTATTAAGACTACCCTTTGCTTCGACGATGAGGGAGGTTGGATCGCTGAGAAGATCTGGAGAGTCGGGCCCAAGCATCAGCACTTCAGCCTCGTCTTCCTTGCCAACCAAACCCACTTGGGAGAACAGCACCTCTAGACCCCCTTGATCAAAAGCAACCACCCAGTCAGCCTTTTCCTTGATTGCGACCAACTGCCTTTTGAATTCCTTTGCAGCTAGCTCCTCTTTTGTTGTTTCCTCTTCGTCATCGGACCAAGTGTCGGCGGCGAAGATCTCAAAGCCCGGTAGCCAAGTCTTGGTCACTTGATCCCAAAACGGTTCGGCCTGTCCCAGATAAGCAATGCCTCCTCCTTCACGGACGAAATAGCTATCGGGGTTACCATAAAGGGTCCGAGGTTTTCCCGTGTCTTTCCCTAGTTTGGCTTTTTTGGTAGGGGGAGTGTATCCCAGGCCAAAGCGGCCTTCGGTAGAGAGAAAGACAGGGAACTCAGCGATCCCCTGCTGGTTGATCCCGAACCCTAAACCAGGCATGAACGACATCTTCCTCATGATTTCGAGGGCAGCAGAGCTGATGGTGAAGTCGTCATCCATGACAATAGCTAGGACTGAGCCGGAGGTGTCAAAAGCAAACCCTCCAAAGTCCGAGTCTTCTTCTCCGTGCATGATTCCTAGGATAGGGGTCCCATCATCCTTGAGCGGGCGGATCCCAGAGTCTCCGCAGATGGTTAAGGTTCCGGTCGGGAGCCCCAGCATGACCTTCTGGTGGAGAGTCGACGGCACAGCCATGATATCCGCCCTATGCAGCCACGGCCTTCCCAAAAGCAAGTTGAAAGTGGCAGGGATGTCAACCACATGGAACTCTACGTCCATTTCAAAACCCTCGGCATCAAGCTTCAGCATGAGAGTCCCCTCGACTACGCGGCGCGTGTTGTCGTAAGCCTTGACTGCTAGATTGGAAGGCGTGAGATCAGCCTTAGTGAGCCCCAAACGGTAAGCAACCTTCATTGGGCAGACGTTGATCGCGGACCCATTGTCGATTAACACAGTTGGCACCCAATGTCCCCTGCACTTGATAGTGATGTGCAACGGGCGGTTGTGAGCAGTTCCGTCAACGGGCAGATCCTTTTCGGTGAAAGTGACGGAATGCTTGGAAAGCAGTGGTAAGACTAAGGCAACCATGGCCTCGGGGGTAATGTCGGTTGGCACAGTGAGGCGGGCTAGCGCTGAAGACAGCCTTTCTCGATGCTCCTTTGATGACGAAATCAGACCCCAGACAGAGACGGCGGCAGGGATCCTTTCCAGCTGTTTCAGAATGGCATCCTCTTCGGGTACCCCGCTAGGTATGGCCGGAGCGTTCTTTTGAGGAGAGGGGACGGCGAGTCTTTGATCGTTGCCGGGATTGGACGAGCTCCCTCCCGAAAGATTAGGCGGTTGGAAGACCCGGCCGCTCCTAGTGACGTTAGCAACCTCCCACCAAGGCGATGTGTCCACAAAATCCCAGAAATCAGCGGGCACTTCCTCTAGCTTGCCCTTCCCCTTGTCGATCGATGCAACCTGGTCCGAAGCCGTAACCCATTCCAGATCGCTCATGACTTGTGCCTCCCAAAAGGCCGGATCCTGTGCGGCAGCTTCCTCAAAAGGTGTCCCCGGATTAGTGACGAACGGTACATCCCAAAAGCCTGAGTCTACCAAAGCAGTGTTGACAGTCCAGATTTCTTCTCCCACTTGTATGTCAACCACTCTGTCATCCTTCCACAAATCAGCTAAGAGGGGGTTCGCGTTCAGGTCGACGATCTCATCGACATTCCACAGATCATCGGGCGGTGCATTGAGAGTCATGATCGAGCAGTCCTCACTCGGAGCCACCAAAGGACGTGGCTGATCCACAGGGACGATGTTGAAGGTTGGCCCCACCACAAGGTCATATTCATGCACGGCATCCGAAAGTGAGTCAATCAAAGGTAGGAAGGCTCCTAGCCGGCGGGGCTCATCGGAAGCACTCTCCCTTTCGACGTAAAAGTCCAAGTACCGCTCATCTATGTCGCTGTCAGTGTTGATCTCTCCCATGCCCTGGAGCTCGACGGGTTGCACAAAATCGGGCTCCACAGCCCATACGTATTCCTTGTCCTCCACTTCGGGCAAGACTGGCTCTGGTTGGTAGAAAAGCATGAACAGTGACAGGCCATCTAGCGGGTCGGCTCGTGCTGCGATCCATTCCTCCTCCCATTGGTCTAGCTGTGCTTGATCGACCACGGGATCCTGAGGGAAACCCAAATGATACTGCTCCTCCCAATCGTGAGCTAGTTCCTCCCACTCCCTCGCTTTGTCTTCTAAGTTCCATCCGACAGCTAACATGTTGATGCTGACGTCCTCCGGGAAGGCCACAACGGGTTTGGGACAGAAGGCTGGGGCTATATGGTCAGTGGGGTTGAATATGGTGGAGCTAGGTTGGATTATAGTGGAGGTAAGGTTGATTTGGTTGACTTGAGGGTGACCGTTGTGCTGCGGCATGGAGTTGGTAATGACATTGGGTTTAGGAGGGGTAGGGATGGTTCCGCTATCTACCAAGTCTTGTATCGCATGACAGAGACGATAGCAAGAGTCGGTGTGGTGACCAGGCATTTGGTGGTAGGCACAGAAAGCATTTGAGTTGTGGCTAGGATAGGTTTTGGGGTAATGGAGTTGGATCCAGCGGCTTGAGGTGACCGGATTTGGTCAACCTTTCTAGAACTTGGGAGAGTGGAGCCTCAAACTTGGTGAAGTTCCGGGGTTGATTGCGGTTTCAGGGTTTTGGAGGGGCTTGAACTTGATTGATATCGGCGATGTGGTGGGAATCTAGGGTAGTACTGCTCCCGGCAGATGCGGCATTGGCGTAGTTGCTATTACCGAACAAAGCAGCGCTACTCCCTGTGTAAGCACAGGTTTTGGCCTTGGATCCCGAAGAGGAAGGTGGAGGGTCGCTACGCGGCAGTACCCTGGTTTGGAGAGCTTCTTCAATGGCGAGGCCGGATTCAAAGAAGGTATCCCAATCAGCCCCTTGGACTAACACCAGATTCTTGGCAAAGTCGGGCAAGAGGTTACGGGAGATGATGCGGATCTGATCCTTCTCACTCGGCCGATCGGTCATGACCGCAGCCTTAGTCCTCCAACGCTTGATGAATTCCGCGAAGGACTCCTTCGTGGTCATTTTAGTAGACTCCAACTCTCGGGTGGTCATCTTGAGTTGGGAGTTGTAGCTGTACTGGGTGAAGAAGGCTGCGCCTATGTCCTCCCAAGTTTTGCGCTTGGAGACGTCGAGGGACAGAAACCACTGAAAAGCTGGGCCAGCCAAAGTCTGAGGAAACAATTGGGACATCGCCTCCTCTTCGACCCCATGCAATTTCATCGCGCCGTGGTAAGCTAGCAAGTGAGTTTTCGGGTCGCCCGTTCCGTCGAACTTCGCAAAGTCGGGCATCTTGAATCTTTCCGGGAGCCGTGCATTTGGAAAGGGGCAGAGACGATCCATGTCTAATCCTCCGGCGCTGATTCTTTCGGATTTGGCCACTGACTCCTCTAGCTTGGCCATCTTGGCGATCAAAGCAGCCATTTCGGGATTTACAGCAGGTTGTTCGGCCGGAATGTCCTCCCCAACTGGGCCTTCGCGCTCTCGCCCTTCACCCTCTATTCTTGCAGCCGGCAGCCTCTCGTTGATGAGGGCTTGCAGATTGGTCATAGCAGTGTCAGCCTGGTCGGCCCTTTGCTGCATGATGGCGAGATTGTGCTGGAGGTCGGCTAGAATGGTGGTGAGATTCGGAGGTGGAACGTCTGCCATGTCTAGGATTTCGGTTTTGACCGGTTTCGGAGTTGCAGGAGGAGATGGAGAGGATGGAGGAGATTCGTGCGGAGTGGTCGGCGGCGAATCCTCCCTTGACAAAGTGCAGAACTGAGCTTCCGTTGTGACGAGCAGGAAAGCAAACCCCAAAACAGACCCTCAAGCAGACCCGACGGACGTTCCCAAGCAGGTTTGGCTCTTGATTTCGAAGCTCCCCATAGTTCAGCTAAACAGCAAAATAGACGAGCTCAATGACAGCCTGCAACAGTTTATTATTTGAAAGAATTTGAAAAATGGTATGCCAACGTCGTCGGGTGTCCTCCTAGACTCTAACACTTAGAGGGAGTCCAAATCATGCTGTTAGGACGCTGCCATAGAATCCTCGGATTTCTTTTCGACGGTGTATCCTTGCTTTGAGTCGATGGACACTAAAGGATGTCAAGACAATCTAAGCCTTTTGACTGCTCCTTCCTCGAAGTTTCAACTTTGGAAGTCGGAACAACTTGGTGCAGACGGCGTGATACCATAACCGAAGTGGCGTAAACAGCACTGTGCCGGAGCCTTGATGGTGTAAGTGATTAGCACTTTTAACCGGGATGGTGTGGGTATCACGACATTCTCTTCGTTGTTCCTGATTTTCTGTTTGAAACTTCGACTAGGTTTAGACAAGAGATTTAAACAGTCCTGATTTCCAAAAAGTCTCGCTGACCTAAGGATTTTGGAAATTGATAACGCGCAACATCAAGATGCACGACTCTTCATCGGTCCATGGCAGGGTCCTAACGGTCACGAGACGAACTCGAGACAGACCTAAAAGCCGCCCTAGCATGCTCCTATGCAAAGCGGGATGTATGTATGTACAGGCATGCAATAAGGAAAGCAGTAACACATAGACAGTTTATGGGGGTTAGATGCACGTAATCCTACCCTGTAGGTCCCTGTCTTAGGTTGGAAGGTTCTAGTGCTTTGTACGCATGTAGAGGCCGGTTTTGGCTTAAAGGGGTTCCTTTGACTAGAGCCGCGGTATACCTCCCATCGCAATGCGTGCAGCAAAGCAATGGTCGAACGGTATTACGACTCATCATCGTCCAAGGTTGTTGGGCATTCGAGGACCCCGGGCTCCAGTAAACTGTGCCGGTTACCCAAAACACCTCAACGGGGCTTATCCAACATCGATGCAAATGGAGAAAAGGCGCCGAAGAATGATTTGGAATGAGAGAAAAATGCACGTTTTTGAAACGCCTTTTGAGCTTGGCTCACTTTCATTAATCAATACTTGGAGAAAATTACGCAAGTGAACAATAGTAAAAGCCCCAGTTCGGATTGGTCGGATGCTGAGATCCTGTTATGTTACCATTCCGTTCTTCAGCAGCGCGGAGCATACTGTTTTGACAAGCTTTTGAAAATTGTTCTCTCACGTATTAATCGCCAAATACTAATTAATGCAATTGTCCCCAGCAGAGTCGCCACTGTGGGCACGCGCCCCCGAAAATCGCCCGATTTTGGTTTGCGGCCCTCTTTTGGCAAATACGGCGCGGTGAAACGCTTCGATTCAGAGTCGCCACTCGGGTTTTAGCGGTGAGGCACCCAAGGAACCGAACTCGAGAACGTTTGCTACGTTTTGCTTTTGATTTGAAAAAGGGTTTGATTTGATCTGAAAAAGGCGTAGACTGATCCGTCGTCACCTTCGATATCTGAGGTTCGG
>BPLS01019532.1:0-19029 GCA_019656275.1 Rhododendron kiyosumense
TTGAACCAAAATGCAGGAAATGCTTCAAACAAATATTCAATGGGCATGACAGGAAGGTAAGTTTATAACTTGAGTTCTATAAAAGTTAAACACGTACTGTTAAGTAAAATTTAACATTTGCACGAAAATACAGAAGTTACAAACACACCTTTTTGGGCTTTGCTCCTTCATTATGTCTGATGCGATCTCAGAAACATATTCCTCCCAATCCATTGGAGGTATGGCTTGGTTACTTGTGAAAGGATACCTGTATACATGTCAAAAAATGTACCCAATAACATAGCTATAGCTATCAAGAATAATGCATGTGAAATAAATTGCTCCAAATAAAGGAGAAGAGAGAGGACCATAATCTGCTTCAAACAGCCAGACATAAATCAGAGTTATAATGGAGCTTAACTGTTGTACGCGACAAGTCTCAAATGCCAAAATAGCCCTTCTTAAACTCCGATTTGACTTTTCTGCTATACGGGCAGCAAATCCAGATGGAAGTTGTAGCCCTTCTTTCTTTCCAATGAACTCCAACACTTTCACAATCTGGCGGGAATAATTCTTTTGTTTACAAAATAGACAATATGGCATGAATAATCTTGAGGATTAACTAAATGGAAGATGGAAAATGAATTAACAGTATCAATAAGAAGCTCCAACCCCTAAAGATGGGGTTTTGGAGAAATTTTTCTGAGTTTTTTAATTGTTGTGCGAGTACATTGACATAATACTATGTGTGTGGGATTTCAACAATGATCTTGGGCAAAGAAGTTGCAGGAAGCTTTACGAAACATTACCCACTGGTGGTTCACATAACAACAGCATGTTAAACAGTGTAAACAATAGTAAACTACAAACAGCAATTATCAATGTGACAAGCACTACGAGCTCAAACACATTCCTGATACTGCCACCACAGTAAAATGGTGCCGGAGGATAAGAATGTCCATTCCTCACCAGCAAACACTAGATTTTTCTGCTCATAGAAGACTAAAGAAGAATTACGCGTACAATTTTTTGGCAAATAACAACTGCAAACAATTTACTGTTATATGCATATATAGGCACATGATCATACTTCAAGCAAAAAATCGACAAAAGTGAAAGCCTACGTGAAAGTCACTTTATCTCCCAAGAAACAAAAAACATCAGAGATTGGTTATCTCTATAAACCAACAAATGTTGGCTATCAAGACAAACAGTAATATGTGTTCGAATTTTCAATTGCTAACAGATATTGTACAGATTTCCAAACCTGTTCCTCAGTTGGTGCATTTATTCTCACATTCAGACAACGAGAACGGACTGCTTCGGTAACCTTTGAAGAACTATTGCAACATAGAATCAGCCGGCAAGAGGCACTGTACTTTTCCATCGTCCGCCGAAGAGAATGCTGAGCTTCTCTTGAGAGTTTATCAACCTCATTAAGCACCAACACTAAATTGCAGAGCATGGATTAAGTTAGAAAATGCAAGTTACACACTGGATTGAATATTCAGTTAAGAATAGTTGCATCACAAGATAAATGTGATCCAGGCTTTCTTATTAAAATTACCATCACATTGATATGACCTTACACGAATGTCCTTTACAACTAAAAACCATTTCTTCCAGTGCAACTAACATCAGTATATGTACTTATACGAGTGTACCAACCACACGAATCTAGAAATGTGAGCACATAACAGGAGGAACACGCAAAAGGGCAATTGCAGAATTACCTTTGAATCCTTTCTTCCCTTTCGTATCAATTGGCCTGTTCTTTGCCATTTCTTTTATTATTTCTTGAACAATATATCTATCCTGAAACCCTGCATCACTTGGATTGAGTTCCACATGGTACGTGCTAGCTAATGTTGTAAGCTCTAAATCAATAGTCCTTGTTCCAGCCTGAAAACGAATTGTGTTACAAACACATCAAGACAATAGATAACCCTAATTAGCTGGAATAATGCCTTGTTGAGTCTGAGTTGAGCTAATACAGACAACAATAGTCCAAGAGCCCACTTCACATGAAGCAACTTGAATCAACATTGTCGTTGTTACCACCCTTCCATTCGACACATGAAAGTTCACCGGATGTCCAAAAGGACTTGGCAGCATGTGAATCCAGAAGGGGGAAAAAGTACAGCAGGGTTCAGTTTCTAATGCTAGATCACCACCTAAAGTACAGAACTTAGAAGGTTGAAAATTTTTCAGTGCCCGTGGGTTACTAAGAAAGAGGGGGAAACAACCCAAATTTACTAGTGAATCTTCTACAATAATAAAAAAACACAAGCCTTCAGTCTCCAAAGCAACAACTACTGTTTAACGATGGATTTAGTTGAGTATGAGAACAAGTTAAATTAAAAAAAAAAAAAAAAAACCAAAGTTAAGGGTTTTTTTTTCCTCTCCCTATTCTTGATTTCCTTAGATAGCCCATAAAAACAATACGACAGAAGGCATAAGAATCTCCCATGCACAGAAGAACACTCCCTTAACATACACATTTAGACCCACAACAAATGCTTAAAAACACGTAATTTTACTAATTTCTCCTTTTCTCTTCACATATGCATAAACAATCAGAATGACAAGAAAAACTTACATCCACTTTCCAAGTCTTGTTTTCTACCTTAACCTGCATGTAGAGTAACCGATAATATTAATGAATTATAAACGAATGCTACAAACCACATTGATGATTAATGAATCATAAACGAATCGCCAATGGCGGAGCCAAGATTCTTTTAGGGGTGGCACTTTTCGATGGGAGTTTACTAATATTTGTTGCATATTGTTTGTGAATATAAGATGGGAAAGGATCATGTTAGGATCAGTCCTTGTCGTCAGTTTTATTTCTTTGTTAAAAGAGCACAAAGTCATGGTTCAACTATCTTTTGGTCTTCAAATGGAAGTCATTGAGATATAAATTGCTATGATCCGAACCGTTGAGTTTTTCAGACGCTGTTTTTTCATCAAATTTTCACCATTTGCATAAAAACATCAAGTTGATTGAGTACTGAAAAGTACATAATCGACTTTCATTACTGTATAACATTTTTTTTTAACTGGATCGGCATGTGTCACAACCCCTCCATATACCTCCGCCCCTGCGAATCGCCACAAACCTCATTGATGATAAAAATCAGAGGACAAGAAAAGAAGATAAGGAAAGACCTTCTCAGCACTCGGCCCGAACATCTGCCTCAGTAAGGCCATTATTAGGGTTTTCTTTCCAGAACCAGGTGGACCGTAGAACAACAAATGGGGACAATCTTGTTCTGTCACCTACACAAAAGCAAATCACCTGAAACCAAAAAACCTAGATTCTAATAGTAATGCTTAGCAAAACAACTCATATTTACGTGTGGAAATCAGAAAAATAGAGGAATACTAGAAAAGTATACCAATTTCTTGAGGTTTTGGGCCACATCTTCATGTACGATGACCTTGTCTAGGGTTTTTGGCCTGTACTTGTCTACCCACAACATCTTGACGAGGATTTACACACGCACACGCACAGAGAGAGAGAGAGAGAGAGAAGTGGCGGGAAGAGAGAGAGAGAGTGAGGACGTGTTATATACAGAGGGTCTACTGGCACTCGAGAAAGATTCGAGGGTGTGAAGAAAGTGGGAAATTGCAGTTAGCTCTAAAATGGGATGGGAGCATTGGGAGGACTACCCTGATTTTGTGGGAATAACACTAAAGTACCCTATGGGCTACGAGCGTGTTTGATTGCATTATTAGAACAAGTGCAACAAATTAGGCAAATTTTGAGATAAAAAATGTTAGTGAACGGTACTAATACTGACAGACTTTTTAATTTTTTGGTATCTATTTAAAAGATAATTAGTTTGTTTCATTTTTTAAAAAGTTTTTTTTTCTGAAATTGGCACAAAACTAAGAAACAACAAATAAAAGAATTTGAATAAAGAGAGGAAAAAAATAACCCAACTTAATAATTAATAAAAAAAAAAGAAGACCGCATAATCTCACCTTATTCAATCCTTCAAAAAAAAAATCTCACAACAAATGTGCCCTATTTGCCTATGACCATTCATTTGATATCTCAAAATGTTCGATTAGCATATGTGCATCTTGATTAATCCCTAAGAGATCATCCGACCGTTCATTTAAAGCTAGAGTGTAGCCTCGTGTGACTTAACCCTATTGGAATTAATACTAGCATTTAAGAAATTCCGAACCAGAAGCCTTACAATGGAAAAACTCCTAAATCCCAAGCTTTTGACCACTCAACCAACCCTTCAGGTTACATGGTGCTGCTAACGAAGTCTTCAAAGAACGTTGAAACATTCATGTTTCCATGACTTAGGATTCAAAAGAGCAAATTTGTCCTCATAGATGAGGTACAATTACTAATCTCCACAAATTGCGTAGGAATGGAGGGAACCCGGGGTGCTGAAGTGCAACCTCCGCACTACACGTGTAGTGTGGCCAATTCGGTTGTCCATCTCGGCAATGGACGGCTCGGATTTTCATCCGAACAATGGACAACTAAGATTTATAGGAGTTCGGATTAAATTCAAGTTGTCCGCACTGAAATGGATAGTCGGATCGACCGCACTACACCGTATAGTACGGTGGGTGCACTACAACCCCTCTCATTCTGTGTTGGTAGGTGGGAGGCCATAAATCAAGTTAATCGTTTTCTCGTATCTAGCATGGAATGTTAAAACAAAAAAAAGTAGTAATGTCAAACCTCCAGTGCATAAAAGTCTTATACAATTCACGTGGTACACACCTTTTGTGTACTACAGTTTTGGCACTAATAAAAACAATTTGACAATATCATTTCATATAGAGAACAACGAATAGAAATTCAGAGGAAAGGGAAGTCAGAGATGAGGTTGACTATGAAGATGGAGGGGTGGAGTGAGGGTTTAGAGCTTCAAGATTGAGGGGTGGGGTTTGGAAGCCGGAGATGAAGGAGTGGTGGCGATGGAGGTTGATGATGGAGGGATGGGTTTTGGCGGCGGTTGGTGGTGGCTAAAGAAAATACTATTGTACTGAGAAAATCAAGGTTAATTTGGTGCAATCAATGAGAGATTCTCGTTCGGTGTGTGGATACTGAGAAAAGAGGGGGTGCGTACTGAGAAATAATCTCAAACTTTTTTTTTGAATGAATCACTGTTCCATTGGCTTGAGAAATAATTCCAATAGCTTCGAAACGAGATTGGTAATGGAATAAAACAATGCAACGCAAAATTTAGGGTTAACCAAAGGAACAGTAATATCAAGCAATGAATGCAAGTGGAATGATAATCCAACGATAGACACATTATACTCCCGTGATAAAAATTAGGTTCAAACATTGATAACTACAATTAACCATTAACACTTCTGGCCTTCCACAACAAATAAAATTGAAAAATGAGCAACAAATATCTGTAAATGCCCAAAGGAAGAATGAAATATGATTAAAAAAAAAACCCTTATGCCCCGGTACCATTGAAAGGCTACCAAGGACCGGGTGAAGAATGGAAAAACATCCACCAACGCCCCCAGGATAAGATCTTTTGATCTAGAAAAGATCTTATCCTGTTGGATCTTTGATTTGGTAACAATGATTTCTCCCGGGTTCAGACCCTGAATGCCACACCTTGTTGAGGCGCGATTCTCACTGTATCAAACAAGCAGCCTGTTACGGTATCACTCCAAGGAGTAACAGAGAGTTACAAAACAACACCAAAACACTTAAAAGATCTTGTGATCTGTGGCAACTACTAACCTACGAAACTTTAGATAATTAACAAAAAAAAGTGAGTACAAATGGATCTCCTTCTCATGGGAAAAACAAAATACACTACTGCGGTTGCAGCAGTTAAGAGAAGGCGTTGAGCTACAAGTAGTCTTAAGCAGCATCGCCACCAAATATAGGAGGTTTCTCACAACTCCATCAGCTTTCGAGTGCAATCTTGTTTCCACAAAAAAGAATCCCAAGAAGGCCAAGATTTATTAGGTTCCTTTTGCTCGTTGTGAGTATTCAACACCTCAAAACATGTGCAATCCCTCAGGTGGATGAGCAGAAGAACTTCCTGCAAGCCGCAAGTACCATTATCAGCCATCATACAAACTTAAGTTTAGTCAAACAGAATTTTTCATTATCATAAAGAAATTGGACACTCCGGGCCCTTGTTCATGGGCAATACCTTCTGATTTCTTTCTTTGCAGTAACACTTCGTCACTGGGGAAAAGAAAAAGTATTATGATCATATGTAAGAGTGAACCCACATCAAGTACTGGTTAATCAAGCGGAAAACAATTAGCATAACTAAGGTGGTTACCCCCACAAGAAGAGGTAATCTGATAGAACCCATCAATGGACGAAACGTTTATGCTCCAATGGAAATAATGCAAATTGAGCAGTGCACAGAAAAACTCAGAAGCAGATAAAGCAAAGATCAGCATAAACACTAGTATATCTATCTTCTCTCATTTTTTTCCACGATGGAGAGAAAAAGACTATTAAGATGACAGATTGTGCACATTAATCATGAAAATCATTGGGCGAAATACATGGAGCCACCCATCACCAGTCGGAAGCAGGTAGTGTGCAATAATGATATATAACTCATAAAAGTAAAAACTTCTAGCATGCAAGGAAGTCCTTGAGATCTTAAGGGATTCTCACACATATCCAACACTCTTTAAAATGACTATGTCACTTTTGCACAAAGATCTGTGTAAACTAAGTAATAATAAAATTCCAAATCCCTACATCTTTAACTTCAAAACAAGAAGCAGGACCTCATACCTTGTTCCGTTCATCCCAGTAAAAAGATGGAAATCAATCCAACTCTGTCACTTTATGAACAAAAGTACTATCCAACATTGGCCTCTCCATTCACCAAGTTACTTTTGTTTTCATCAGAAATACTGCTAACAGCTTTACTGCGACTCTTTTTGGGCCTCTCACCATCTTTGGCTGGGCTAATTAATCTTTTGACAACCTTCTCCACTGGTAGATTGTCTTCCACTGACTCACTTCCAATGGAGCTTCTGCGGTTAACAGTGCTACTTCTATCTTCGGGCTGTTCAGTTTTGCCTCCTATTAAACCATCCTTCTCTATGTTTACAACTTTCTTAGGTGTACCGCTCTCAGGAGCTTTGGGGGAAGCGGCAATTTCCTTGGTATGGTCACTTGTCTGTTGCTTCAAATTGGGTTTCTCGGTAGGTGCATCCGGAAGCAGAGCACGCCGGCTGAGGCGAAGTTGTCCCTTTGCATTTATCTGTATATCATCTAATCAGTACAGTTATCATTTTTTCAGATTTCTGCAAAGCAAATTCATCACGATGCTATGCTGACAGGAAAACAAGAGTGATACTTGGGAAAAAAGGTCTGTTAGCATGATTAAATAAGAAGAAAACCTTTAAGAGTGATTAGAAAAATGAGCAACCATATTCTTACTCTGCAAATTTTGTAGGACAAAAGTTTCTGATCAGCGATCATCACCCCATCAACATTTTTCATACAAAGACAGTCCCCCAGAGTAAAAAGGAAAATTCAGGTCTAGAAAGTTGAGAAGCAAAAATATAGCATGCTAGAGGAGTCTTGGGATGATTATCTACTCAGAAAACAAGGCGTAGAAAAAAAAAAAAAAGAGAAAAAAAAAACCCACATCACTTTTAACGTCAAGTTGCCAACTGCAGATATTTCAGTAAAGGAAATACCATTTAGGAAAAACAAACGACTCAAGTACTAGGAAAGGGAAGATAAGGACAGACTTTTAATGAATCTTAGTGATATTTGTGCATGGAGCTTCTCCAATTCTGTGTAATTTGGATTGCAAACCCAAAATGCAAGAACAACATTCCGAAACACATCATATTCATGCCAACAGGCAGGAGCAGAAGAAACTTTTCTGAAACAATTGGACAAAAAATAGATAGTCGGTGCCGAGTTGGAACATATCCCCAGAGAGACTTTCAGGTCTGTGCTTAGGTGGGAATTGATTTGCGTTGATCTATAAGAGGAAGAGGTAACCCATGATAGAAAGTGAAAACCAAGAAGGGAAGAATAACAGATTGAAGCAAGAAAAGGGTGCGGTTACTCTGGGTGCGCCTTTATTCAAGCTATATCTTCATTTGCTAATCAATCAAGGGTATTCATGACTTCAAGATGTACTCACCAATCATTTTTCTTACCAAAATTTGCTAACTCAAATAAATTTCTCATGGTCATAAATGTACAAATATCAAGTACATGAATAGTTTGGACAGCTATATTCCGTTTGACCAAAGAAAAAGAATAGTTTGGGTAGCAATATGAAAAGCACAAGTACTGTGCAAATTTGCGATCTTATGCAATTACACCTGATATTGAATCCAAGCACTATTAGTCTATTTCCATCGTTTCTCAATGTCATCATCAGATCCATCATCCAACAAACACATGTAGAATGCGTTTGCCTATGGTAATTTCTCACACACTAACTCCTAAGCATTAGCTGAATTTGTGATTGTAACCAAAAGTTCATGATATGGAATTTAAGGGAGGATTAAATGACTTGTGTATTTTGCAGTGTTCTAAAACTCGCTACTCGCTCGGCCAGGCACCTTGGAGCGAGTACTCGGCGTTAGTTGGCGAGTAATGCCCACTGAGTAGGGGATTAGTCCCCTCGGCCAGGGCACCTTGGAGCGAGTACTGGCCGAGGAATACCGAGTTTTAGAACACTGGTATTTTGTTGGTTCTGTACAGATGTTTTTTGGTCATTCTCTTTTTAGGTAAAATGACTCATGATTTTTCCTTGCATCTTAGCTTCAAATCTGAGACTATTAAAATGTCACCGCAACACATCTAGTAATCTTAAAACATTTTGGGAAAAGAACATAAATGCACATGTACTAGTATTACATAACTGAGACAATGATTGAAATAAAAAATAAATAAAGCAGACTACATTCATTGGATATACACACCATGTATAAAATAGTTTGGACTTTGGAAAGCAAAACTTGACTGTTTTAAATTTGGTTGCAACTTGCAAATCTAGTAACGCCAAATATTAGAAAAGGAATTTAATATATATATAGACGCATTCAGTTAGATATTTGACACATGATATATTGGATTTGGACGTAGCAACAATCATTTGGGCTGGACAACACATATCCACTTTTGGAAGCCCAGAAAAAGCACCCTGACCTCTACCCACTACGAGATGTAATGGACAAAAGGAAACTGTTTGTAGTAGGACCAGCTCTTTTGAAATGTGTAGTGGTTTTGGTCTATATAAAGTAATAGAAGTCAAATTGTGTTTTTCTAAGTCTTGTATATGTCCAAGTACGTCTACGTGTCCTCATTTTTCTTGTTGAGAAAATTATAAGAGCCTGTACAAGTGTACATATCTCTATGATTATCATACCAGCCTCCAAATTCGCAAAGAAGAAGATTCCATACTGCTAAACAAGGAATCAGTTATGATGCCTCGTCAGGCAGACACAGCTAATACTGTGTGCTTGAACAACCTTCCATTTAACAGTTAGAGAAAAAGTTTTACAAAAATACAGGAGAGAAATTCAGACGACTCAAGATAAATGCCCAAAGCATAGAAGGACAAAGCTATTTGTCATTTAGCAAAATTCATGTTTTAAGGGGGGAAAACCCTGGAAAGGACAGGAAATGCCTGACCTCAATAAGCTTGACATCAACATGGTCTCCAATTTTGAAAGCCTACGATGACATTAAGCAGAGAAGTTACTTTTTACACCATCGATATTCTTTCACTGCAATAACAAATAGTATGCTTACATCTTCTGCCTTTTCCATCCATTGTCCAGTCAACTCACTAATATGGCAAAGTCCCTGCAGTGAATTTGAAATATAAAATGAGTTGAATTCTTTATTCAAAGCAATAGGAGCTGCAAGTTCCATGACTCAACAGACAAATGTTAATGGCTGAGTGACATTACTCATCATTTCGCTACGGCACTTGGCGTGAAATTTTCCTTTATAAATAGATGGTCGAAAGCAAGACCAAGTTTCAAGGACCACAAGAGCCACTTGATGAGACAACTCCAGATAGCTAAGCTGAAAGTAGCGCTGTTCACAGGTTAAATCGGCTGAAATTACCGCCAGCCCAGCCCAGCCCGACCCGACCCGACCCTTTGGGTTGAATACATACTTGATACTACCATAATTCGATCCATATGGTGTCCTAACTGCATGCATCGGGTTGTCTAGTTATTCGGACGGTTTTGATTCAGGTGGTGTTTTTCCCCTCTTTTCCTTGAAGCCAGATATGCATCATCAATTTCAGTGACCCCTAAAACTAACATAAGCAATCACAGAGGAAAGAGATTCAGGTCAGGGTGTGTGTGTGTTTTTGTGTGTGTGTGTGTGAGAGAGAGAGAGAGAGAGAGAGAGAGAGAGAGAGAGAGAGGTAGCAAAAAAAGAGGGGTACTAAGATGACAAAGGGGTGAGAAGGGCAAGGGGGTTTTCAGCAGTGGACTAAGATCAAATCGGAGAGCATGGAAAGATTGGGGATGATGGAGAAAGAGAGAAATCACATTGCCGCCAGTGCTGGTGCATATTCTCTGCCTCTTTCTTGCTGCTGCTGAGAGATGTTACGGATGGAGAGAGGGTGAGATGACTGAGCTGGAGAGAGATAATAAATAGTTAAGGTCAGTGTCGGACCGCTTTTCCGCCATCGCCCCTAAAACCAATTGGTGATAGGAAGGGTTTCAATTAAGTCTTTAATGGCATTCGACATCGCACCCGCAAATTTGTTTTTAGAGCTATCGCAAGGAGTGGCATTGTGTAACCAAATCCATGGGGGCACTCTGGGCCCAACAATCCCTCCCTCACGATGACGCTCCCGTGACTCGAACCCATGACTTCCTGGCTACCACTTGTCGAACCGCTTTTCGGCCATCTCTCCTAAAACCAATTGGTGATAGGAATGGCTTCAATTAAGTCTTTTATGACATTCGACATCGCACCCGCAAGTCTGTTTCTAGATTGGTTGTAGGGAGTGGCATTGTGTAACCAAATCCATGGGGGCACTCCGGGCCCAACAGTCAGAAATAAACAGATTTGTCTAGAGTTCCATCTCTACAGCATTTGAAATGGGACTCTAAAAGTGAGAAAGAATGGAGAGAGAATTGAAGCATGATGAGGAGCTAATATTAGCAAGAGATAAGAGGTAATGTAAGTGAATAAGATTAAGCCACGTGTACAATATTTTCATCGTTTTACTGCATATGTTGGGCGATCCTGACTAAACTGTTGAAATTTCCTCAGACCCACCACCTGAGCAACAATCTAATGCTCTATACCCTGAGAACCCACAGTCAAAAGTCTCGCTTGGCGAAACCGTCTGCCTGGAGAATGGGGTTTTTGAGCAACCCTTAAAGAGAACACTGAAACTACCTTATCTTAACCTTCCTTCCATTTTTCTTTACCTTCTGAATTAATATAGTTCTTTGCGGTCAGTCAGCAAAGGAAAGGATTTACATGTTAATTATTCTTTCCTCAAATATTAAAGAACTAGTGCTAGCCCGTGTCTATGGCACTACGCATCCCTATTGGAAGGGGATGGCAGTTGTGTGATTTAGGTGAAAATCATGGACACTTAACCAGAAAGTGGAAGAATGCACTGCCCTTTGATCAAATGAATCTAAGCCATTCTAACAACTTGTCCCCACACCCTTCTGTTTTATAATAGAGATGTCCTCCAAGACAGTATCTTCAATACCCTTTTTCTTAGACTTGTAAGTTTTGTAACTGAAAGCATAAAATGTCTTCTCTTGTTGACGGTTGATGCTTTCAAAAGGTAAATAAGGCATCCTATTCAAACAGCTCTTCCCGCAGATAGATGTAGGAATAGAACTTCTTGTTCTGATTCTATATCGTACCTGGCTGTATGTCTATGTGTGCTTGTGTGTGATACGAAATATCTCTTTGATTTACAGTCACTGCACCCCCTCCCTGTCCAAGTCTCCGAATATAGAATTGCATCTGTGTCCAACTATACCTTGACCATATCAATGCGGCTTAGGGTCTCATCATGTTCAAGTCCAATATTTAGAATCTTCTGTGCCTAATATGAACAAATACTAATGATTTGGTAAAGAAGTATATACCTCACGCCCAGGTGCTATCTCCACAAAAACTCCATAGGGAGTTATTGATTTGATCTCACAGTTCCTGTAATATAAAAAGCAGTGAGATATACTTTTTAACTAAGAATTTGACATTTGGCCAGTACATACAAAGCAATACAGGTAATGGAGAAAAGATGCCAATATACATCATCAAAGTCTCCTTAACATTTTAAACGACTGCCAATAACTTGGTGTATAGATTTAGCATACTAGTCCTCCAGGTGGACACACTAATCAAGTGGAAAACTGATTGTTGATGAGAAATTAGTAAAACGCATTTATATACCCCCACTGTTCCATATTCTTGGTCTTTTCTGGGAGTACTAACTTTAAAAGAGAACATACAACTAATGTAGTTGAATTCAAATCAATAGCATAATTTTCCTCATTTCCCCTCACTTTTTCTATTTGAATCAAATACAGCAACAGCTTTTTGTACTGGGTAGCTTGGGAATGTTGTAAACATTTTGCATCTACTTTTTAAAATGGGCATACATTTTGAGAAACCTGGACCAATAATACGGGACAGAGGGCGCAACATGCATTTTCTGCGAGGGCCATTCCAACCAACCTGTTTTAGGCTAGATATTTATGTGCATAAAACAAGAGAAGTGGAGAATATGTGGAGGAGGGAACCTATAGATATCACCAACAGTTGGAACCATTGTCAAACTCTTGATAATGGATTTAGATCTCTCTATACTTAAAAGGTCCTTTGCAGTAATCTTGATCTGCAAAACACACAGATGTGAACCATCACAATACTGAAACAATCACACGATTCGCACCAAACAAACAAACAAACAAAAAATTGAAGATGAGGTCATCAATTTAACTTACTGTTCCATCATCTTGTGTGTCAATGCCCTCTACTCCAGTTTCTTCGATAATACTCTTCACCTTCTTTCCACCAGAACCAATAATAAGGTTGACTTTCTCTGGTTTAACCTATAAATTAGCGATGTAAAAAGAGCAACAATAATAAACGCAACATGTAATACATTGAGTGCATATGTGGAGGACTAACAAACCTTCATAACATGAATCAACGGAGCATAAACGGAAAGCCTTTTTGAAGGAGGAGGTGAGCATTTTGCCATCTCACCTGGATTTTATTAAAAGAATGGATAAGTAAGAAAATTCACCCTGAATGTTTTGAAACAGATCTATGATTCCTCAAACTAAAATGAGATCTTAATCATCCTTCATTCCATGATGCCTCATATTACACACAATTGACAAGTTAAGAATTTTCATGGAGAGCATCAAATAGTTTAGAATATGTATATACAAGATCGTTTGGGCACGTGAAAAGCAAGAGCAGAAAGCTATCAATATAGATTGGAAAATTTTCAAAACGAAATCCTTTAACAGAATGGCAAAAGAACAAGTATCAGATGTGTAGTAAAATGCAAGAAAGTGACCAAGAAAAGGAGACCCTCTAATCATCAATCCAAAATATAAGAAACTTCCACCACTGAGATTAGCCTAATCCTCACATAGCCTGTACCCCAAAGTTGTATTTAGCCCTCAATTCTTGGCTACCTCGATATTATGAGCAAAAACCCGAATGACCAATATAACAAACCTTGCCCGATAGAATTCTTTTGTTGGTTCCGAAGTACTATATGGATTGCATGGGTTTTAAAATCATCTCACTGTATTAATATTTAGTTTGTGGCTTGTACAATAAATACACCAAATCAACCAAACAAGACTAACATATTGAAACATGATATATTAAAACAACGAATGCAACTAACTATCTCCTTTCAAGTTTTACATAAAGGGCGCAGATCTGGGCAATGGTTAAGCTTTGGACAGGGTAATCTACTTTGATTTGGTGCTCCTTGGGTCCAGATCAGATGAGTTGAGAAAACAACAGGTATGCATGTGTGCTTATGACTTAATGGTCACTAACACCTGAGTCTCGATCGAAACAGACCAACATGGGATTGATTTTGACAAATCAGACAATGATTTCTGCAAATCCAAAATGGTCATTCGGGTGGCTCTAGCAGGTTAGTGCTGAAACCAAAACCTATCGACAACCCTAAGTTATAGTACATTGCATCCCCAGATAAAGGAAAAGAAAATAAGTCCAAGTACTTTTGCCTCGCGCATGTTGAATAGCTTAATATACATTGTTGGATCCATTTCCTAGTAGTTTAAGCTTTTGGGACAATTGATAATTCAACATGGTATCAAAGCTCAGGCTGGGAGAGGCCTTGAATTCAAGTCTCTTCATTTACATTTGTTCTCTGATTACAATCTGTTTTTCCCCTCCATATTGTATTTCACTCAAATGGGGGTATTTACATCTCCACGTGCAAGACGGGATTGCATTTGAGGAGGGTGTTGAATAGCTTGATGTACATTGTTGGCTCCATTTACTAAAAGCTTAAGCTTTTGGGAATATTAGTAACTTAGCAGCGCGCATTCAAGTTTTCTCCTAATTTCTTATCCACACCGAATATGTACAATTGCCCCTTTAGACATAATCCCATCTTGATCCTCTTTTTCGTCTCTTTTGTAATGAGTAATGAAGTTACTACTTCATCCTCCTTTTCTTTTTCCCTCCACATAAGCAATATTTTGCTAGCTTGCTCCAACCAAAGTACTTGGATTGGGTAAAGTTACATTGAAAGGCATAACGGTATAATTGTTCAAAGTACTGACTGCTTTCACAACTCACTTATCCTTTGGCCAAAAATCATGCATATTCAAGTAATTCTTAAAAGTAAATAGTACATATTTTGCACAAATAATAAACTACTGACCTTTACAAACAATTAGAACAACTACAACACAACTCGGCAACCAATATTCGAGGTAACACATATTGGAATATAGTTGCTTTTATAATTTTCTACCTACACTAATAAAATTTCTACATAAAAAGAATAAAACACTACAATCTCCATCCCATTTTGTTCATACAGTTTCAAGAATCCAGCTTATAAACAACTCTCTTAGCATCACATTCTACAAACTTCAACTCTTCAAAATGCCCTTGAATTCAAGTTGAACTAGTCACTTAAATTCAAGAGAGAAGGGCGCAAAGAAAATCTCATAGGATTTTGGCTTTTCAAAACTAATTCAGTAATTTGGGACATAAAAAGGTGAAATAAACAGACAAATAAATTGGGACGGAGGTGGTAACATTTACGTTCATTCAAACTCTGGGCCCAATGCCCCAAGTCTCTGTTTGCATTTGTTCCCCATTTACATTCTTCTATCTATGTTACAATGTTCTCATGCTCACGTAACAAGATGGAGTTTCATGCGAGGGAAGGTGTTTGGATAGCTTGATAGGCCGTTGTACTCATTTCCTAACAGTTGAGCCCTGGGACAATTAGTATCTAAATGTAACTCGGGTTGGACAAAAGCACCCCAAACCTGGCACATGGACAAAGAAACATCACCTATCCCACCGGAAAAAAAGAATCTCATGTTGTCAAGTACAATCTGCCTGACTTGCTGCCCCACCCAACAATATCTAACCGTAAAGTGAACCATATTTACTCAACAGAGTGCCACTGCAGGCAGCCCTTATATAGCTCGAGGTGGGTGGCTTATATGTTTCGGTTAATATGCTCTTCGAGTCAGGCAGTGCCATAGATTCTCGAACAAGATTCTTTCGTCCGAACACCGGATAAGCATTCGATTTGACCTATGTCAGTTGCTCACATTAGGATAGTTAAGACCTTTCCTCCCTTCCTTCCCTCCCTTATCTTAGTGGGGTCTTTCTTGACTGGGTTGCCGCCTGCCTGATGCAATTCTAATGGGACCAGTGTTCTAATGGCCGCCTAGGCGCTCGGCGCCAAGATTTCACCCTTGGCGGCTCATTCGGTAGATAGGGAGATTTGGTGGAGCTTGGCAGCCATCTTGGCAGGCTTGGTGGCCTTAAAAATATTTAAAAACAATATTTTGTGTTAAGTTATGGGTGTCTGTGTAATTAGCGTATAATTGAGCCCTTGTGTAATTAGATTAGGAGATAAGGGTCTCTATGTATTTACTTTTCTTAGTCTTGTATAAACTCCAACGTAATGGGGAATACAACCCTAATTTTGGATCTCAATCTGTGTGTTCAAGTTTACATGGTATCAGAGCGGAAGAACGATATACCTGGGTAACCCATTCTGCCGTTCTTTCCTCGACGAACTAAACCCAAGCTGCACAAACCTTCGTCAGCCGTCGTATCACGTCACGGACCACCGTCGTTGACTTTCCGACCTCTGCCCACCGTCGTGCTCGATCGCCAACCCACGCCGGCTGTTTTCCGACCTTGTCCACCGTCGTACCTTGTCGCCAACCCACGCCGGCTGTTTTTCCGACCTTGCTCTTTGAGGCTCCTAGGTGTTTCGGACTCTAGATCTCCTTGTTTAAGTGAAAGGTGTCAGAACCAAAGGTGATTTGAGGCTGGGTAAGAGATTTCGAAGGTATTCAGTTTGATCCGAAGGGTGATCCGAGGGTATTACGTTGTGTTTCTGAAGTTCCAGGGCTGATGAACTTTATTCCGAAGGTACTCAGTGGTTCTGTGAAGTTCCAGGGCTATTGATCTTTATTTATTGTCCTTTTGGAGTTTTAACAACACTGTTCATTATTTATTTGCCACTGTAGTTCCGTTTCCAAGATGTCAGAGGAGAACAAAAATAATTCCGCTAGTGGAAAGGATGAATTGAGTCGTGTAGGGACTCAGGATAATTTTTCTTTGGATATTTGTCCTATTAAGTTGGATGGTACCAACTATTTGATTTGGTCTCGCACTTTCACTTTGGCTATTGAGGCCAAAGGGATGTCAGAGTTTATTGAGGATCCTGTTACTCCACCTGTTGAGGCTGTTGAATTGAAGAAATTTAAATCTCAAAAATCATTAGTTATGACATGGTTATTTAATTCTATGAGGGCTGATATTCGTCATACTTTTCTCCTTCTTGATACTCCACATAAGATTTGGACTACTGCAGCCCAAACCTATTCTCAGCAAGGTAATGATGCACAGTGTTTTGAGTTGAGGAAGAGGCTTCGTACATTGGAACAAAATCATCGTTCTGTTACTGTGTATTTTGCTGATTTGAATGGAGCATGGTAGTAATTTGATTATTATTAGGGCTTTCAAGCTGTTTGTGCTGTTGATGCTGCTGCTTGTATAAAGCGGTTGGAGAAGGAACGTGTTTATGATTTTTTGGCTGGACTTGATATAGAATATGATCAGATTAGAGTGATGGTATTAGGTCGTATTCCGTTTCCGTCATTGGGAGAAGCCTATGCCATTGTTCAGCAAGAGGAGAGTAGGAGGGGTGCTATGTTAGACACTCCTACTCCTGAGCGTTCTGCCTTGGTTGTCCTTCCACAGGGTCCATCGAGTTCTCGTAGTGGGCTTGCTCCTCTACAGAGTGGTAAGTCACAGTTTGGTACTAGCAACGGGCCTATTGATCATGAGTCCCTTCGGTGTGATTACTGTAACAACATCGGCCATACCCGTGATTTCTGTTGGAAGCTACATGGCCGTTCCCCTCGTGGGCGAGGGGGTGCACGTGGTGGTCGTAGTCGTGGTCCCGTGCGTTCTCAGGCCTAGGCTCATGTTTTGGAGTCCACTTTGCCTGATTCCGGGTTCAATACTGGGGTTCAGGCGTCATCCGATCATATTGGTGGTTTTTCTCAGGGGGAGATGCAAGTTCTCAGGCGCCTAATGGCTCGGGCTGATTCTCCATCTACTGTAGCTCCTACTTCCACAGCAGCCTCCACTTCATCCTATTTTGCTCACACAGGTACCCCAGTTAGTGCATTTACTGCCTCTTCTGCTATTCCTTGGATCATAGATTCAGGTCCTTCAGATCAAATGACAGGTTGTTCCTCTGTATTTGATTCTTATGCTACTTATTCTGGTAAGGATAAAGTTAGAATAGCAGATGGGTCATTCTCTCCTATCTCAGGGAAAGGTTCCGTTCGCTATTCTCCCTCTATTTCCCTCTCTTCAGTTCTACATATCCCAAACTTTGCCACTAATCTTTTATCTGTTAGTAGTCTCACTCGTTCTGCAAATTGTTTTGTGACTTTTTTCCCTACTCATTGTGTTTTTCAGGAACTGGATACGGGGAAGGTGATTGGCAGTGATAAAGCACAGGGTGGCCTCTATTTTTTGGAGTCTGGAGCTCGTTCAACTCAGTCACCCGTGTCATGTGGTCTAGCTCAACAAACAGATACGAGTTCAACTCTTTCTATGTTATATCAGTGGCACTGTAGACTTGGTCATCCCTCTTTTGGGATTTTAGGGAAACTTTTTCCTCATTTAATTAAACACTGTTCTCAGAGTCAGTTTTTTTGTGAAGCTTGTGAGCTTGGAAAACATAAACGATCTTCTTATGCACCTATTAATAAACGGAGTACTTCTTCTTTTATGGTTATTCATTCTGATGTTTGGGGTCCTTCCCTTGTTACCTCTCTTAAAGGTTATCGGTGGTTTGTCACTTTTATTGATTGTTACTCTCGTGTTACTTGGGTGTATTTACTTAAATCAAAGAGTGAAGTTTTTCCTTGTTTTAAATCTTTTCATGAGATGGTGCGCACCCAATTTGATGCGAATATAAAAATTCTGCGTAGTGACAATGGCACTGAGTATATCGATAGGACTTTTAGGACCTTTCTGGATGAACATGGCATTCTTTTTCAGACGACTTGTGTTGACACTCCACAACAAAATGGAGTTGCTGAACGCAAAAATCGTCATCTTGCTGAGGTTGCTCGCTCTCTTTTATTTACCATGAATGTTCCTAAATATTTATGGGGCGAAGCGATTTTGACTGCAACTTACCTTATTAACCGTATGCCATCCAGTGTTCTCCACTTCAAAACCCCCATTGAGTGTCTTCCTGGTAGTTTTCGCGTCACGACTCTTCCTCCGCGAGTCTTTGGTTGTGTATGTTT
>BPLS01019536.1:4825-15076 GCA_019656275.1 Rhododendron kiyosumense
GACTCGAGAAATACGAATTCTAAATGGGTCGGGTTCGAGTTGGGTGACTTTCTGACACGAACCCGACTGACATAACACGAATACGACCCGATACGACTTGTTACCCAGGTGATCCCCGCCTCCCAAAAAAAAAAAAAAATTAAATGATTGTTTAACTTTTGTCAAGATTTGAAGTGAGATAATTGTTTCACTGGAAAAACTTTGATTTTTAAGCGTTGAGCTTGATTGGTGTGTGAACCATTTTTTCTTCTTGACTTCTAGTAATTATAAGCCAATGATGTTCGAATTCTTTGCATGCAAACGGATGTGTTGGCCTTTTCTCGTGATGCCATGTGTCCTATGTCTCCAATTCTCTCTTCATAATGCAACGGTTATGGAAAGTTACCACAATAGTACACATGTTTCCCTCAGATCATGGGTAATTACCTAAGATAATGGGCTCCCCCATTTCCTATTTCCATGGGCAGTTGACAAATAATGGATCACCTCATCCTTTTTCCGTGGGTCATTAGTAACCATTAGCTATTTGACTCGGTCAAATGGCTCTTTGCCAAACAACAAATATTTGCCCACTTTCCACTTTTCATGGGACTCTCGGGTAATGGGCCATTTAAATAAATTAAATGGCCTATTAACACATTTAGCCCACATTAACATTTAACAAGCTTTAGATAAGTTATGGGCCAGCCAAATCCTTTCACAAATAGGCCCAAAACTTCCAAACTCGAGCCCAAACCAAACTAAAATTAATTGGGGCCAACTATCTTTGTCTCGGCCCGTTAATTTTGGTTTGAACAAATATATTTCTTGGCCCAACTTAATTAAATTTAAATTTATTTACCCACTTTCTACTTTTCATGGGACTCTCGGGTAATGGGCCATTTAAATAAATTAAATGGCTTATTAACATATTTAGCCCACATTAACATTTAGCAAGCTTTAGATAAGTTATGGGCCAGCCGAATCCTTTCACGAATCCTTTCACAAATAGGCCCAAAACTTTCAAACTCGAGCCCAAACCAAACTAAAATTAATTGGGCCCAACTATTCTTGTCTTGGCCCATTAATTTTGGTTTAAACAAATATATTTCTTGGTCCAACTTAATTAAATTTAAATTAAATGGCCATCCAATGCTAGACTAGAACTGGGTGCCAAAAACGGGTGTAAACACAAAGTTAATTTGAAATTGGCTTTTCTCCCGTGAGACGGGTGATGTGTCCTCTCTCTCTAAAGCATTGAAGCAAAAGGAAAGTATGTCCTCTCTGGACCTCTCGATCATGTCGATGCATGCTAGCTCTCAGGTTAATTTACAAACCTTTATCATCCGTAAATGCAACTTATCAACCATCTGCAGAGCCGAAATTTTAAAAATAACATCTCTATTTGATGAGGCGCCAGTGTTCATGATAAATTCTCACACTTAATTTCTTATGCCAAATTTTACAACTTAAGTGTGCTCAAAACTGGACCTATATCGTCAACAATTTTTTTTTTAAATATTGTTTCTCTCAACTTATTACTCTCATCTCGCTATCTATATATATCTCTTTCCTTATTTCTTCAAAATCCTCCTTCAAAAATCTTCACCAAACGACCCCTTGTGTCCTCAGGTTTTCCGGAAAAATCAAACAAGCAGTCTTGGAACTTGTTTTTGACAAACTTTCAAAATTTCAAAGCGCATTTTGTGGTAGTAATTTCAGCCATTCAAAGACTGCTTCTTCTAAAATATGAAGAAAAAAAAAAGGGATAATAACTTTTCATCTTTATTTAAGGCAGGGTGCTGGTAATTTTGTGTAAAACTTCATGTAGGGTTTTCTGTACGTCTATTTATATCTATCTATGTATCTATACTTCTCAATTAGCTTCTTAAAGGGCGTCTTTACCGTATAAAAGTGCGAATGTCCCTTTTCTCCCCTTTCCCGACCAAATTTTGATGATCTGAGTTACTCAATGTGTTTAGAACGTGATTTTAAGAATATCTGCGAGAAATCAGCCACAAAAAAAAAAAAATTGGAAAGGGCTTCATCTGAGCAGTTTTTATTTGAACCGTTCAATAAAAAATCAAACAAAAACTGCTTGGATGAAGCCTTTCTCGGTCTTTTTTTTTTTTGCTAATTTCTCGCGAATATCCTTAAAATCACGTTTTGAATACATTAAGCGGCTCGGATCATCGCAAATTGGTCAAGAAAGGAGCGTCCTTACTTTAATACGTTAAGGACGCCCTTATAAAAAGTTTTGTGCTATACTCCTTATAATCTATATCTATCTATCTATCTATACTCCTTATAATATGTTGACATGTTTGATGACTTTTTACTTCCTAAACTTAACCTTTTTGTCAGTGTCGGATGGGTATCACATGGTGTCTGTTTGATATATCCGAGTTGTCTGATGCGATTTTGGACGGCTCAGATTTGGAGAGAGAAAGAGGAGGAGTGAGAGGAGAGAGAAGGTTTTAATTTGAGCCACCCAAAAGTGTATCAAACGGCTCGAGAGTGCCGAGCGAACACCATGTGGGATATACTCGCTTGCCACTGAAAATTTCCCTTCCTTAAGACTCCAAATCCAAACGACATCTATCCTTAAACGCCCCGTGCGTCCAATCGAAATAACAAACGGCCCCCAAACTACTTCAAGCGCTTCAATGATTGCCGGACAGAATCTCTCCCTCCAACTCTCTCTTTGCCCCTCTCATTCAGTTATAACTGATACGGGAAACCTCCCTTGGTTGCCGAAATTCCTGCCCCCAACACTAAATGCAGACATTGCAAAGTAAGTACAATCTTATCCATGTCTAGATTGCATTGCCCTTTCTTTTAATCATCAGTAGTAGATTGATATCCCAAAGAAAAGGCTCTATTTTGTTTTTTTGATGTTAGGTACACCGTTTGATCCATGAAATTCCTCAACGTTTTTGGTTTTTGGATTTAAGGGGTTTCTTTTCACTTTGTGCGGAGCAACCACGTATTTGACAGTTTTATTTACAATTACTTATTGTTTTTTGCGTGTTTGCGCAATAAGTTCAGTCTTTTTTTTTGGTCTATACATCCATTAGCATTGGTTGTAAACAAAAAAAAACTTTTTGTGTGTGATATGTAGACCAACTGTTCAATGGAATTCCTCGACATTTTTGGTGTTGGACTTAAGCGGTTTCTTTTCCCTTGGTGCGAACCGACCACAAATTTGACAATTTTATTTACAACTTGTTGAGTCCGCGTGCCGTTCCTCAAAATCACAACAACAACTCATGTTTTCATAGTTTTAAACAAAGCAAGACATTGGCCATTGATTTGTTATCACATTTTGCTGATGGTATGTCGCAAACATAGACTAGAGACAATAGAGAAGACTATCCAAATTTTTGGTATTATAGAGTATGCTGAGAGAGCCTCAAGTATTATTTTGAGCAATCACTCTTCCTTTCTCTATGTATGTCTATGTTTCTACTTGGGAGTCTTTTTTGGGCGGAATTCAGCTTTATCATTGCCCATACCTTCCCATATTAGAATTTCACTAGAACTCCCTCCAAATTTTGTTAGCCCCAGGTGACCCTTGGATTTATGTGGTAATGTGTGTGTCCAGAGTTTTATTGGGGATATTGCTTTGGGTTTTTTTTTTTTAATCTAAGTCAGTCTTCCCTTGGCGTAGGTAATGATCCTTTTTGCAACAACTAGAGACTTGGTCACGATTATGAACCTATCTGTATGTACAAGTCTTGAGGAATATCACTACAGAGGGCCGATTTAAAGTTGGCGCAAACCCACGTATGATTGTTTTTTCCGTCTCAATATGCCAATTTACATCTTTGCACAAAATTGGTACCCACACCTCTTTTGATCAGTTTCAAAAAATGAACCACACCTCTTTTGATCAGTTTCAAAAAATGACTAGTCAGTGGATTCGCATTTTTGTTCTGTTCTAAGTTGCCTGATCAAGCAGTCAAGTCCACTTCATTGGACCATTTTCGAATACTAAAATTAGTGGCCACAAATTTCAGTTTCTGCTTATCATCAAAATTTTGCCAGTTGAAAGGGTTGAATCCAAGTACCACAACCCTTGCTTCCATTTGGTATGGTCCGGAACTAGTAGCAATGCTAGTTCCCCGGCCTAGCTTGGATTTAATTTCGAGTTTTCTAGTCGAGTTAAACTAGACCTTGTAATTGTAACTAATATCGCAAACATGTCGATGACTTCGACGAACAAATATTTAGTCCAACGGTAACACCATCCAATTCCAACCTATATATATAGTTTCATTGATTGGTTGAGGACCTTGAACAAGAGGGGAAGCTGAGTCCCTGTAGTGAGTAGGGGTGTATACGAGCCGAGCCGAGCCGAGCTTCGGTGAGCTCGAGCTCGGCTCGTTTCCTTAACGAGCCCAAAAGTCGAGCTCGAGCTCGGCTCGAGCCTTATCGAGCCGAGCCCTTAACGAGCCGAGCTTAGCCATTTACTAAACGAGCCTCTCTTAATCGAGCCGAGCCTCCCTTAACGAGCCGAGCTTTTGTCGAACGAGCCGAGCTCCGCTCGGCTCGTTAAGTAAACGAGCCGAATATTCGAGCTCGAGCTCGGCTCGTTTAGTAAACGAGCCGAGCCGAGCCGAGCCTTAACGAGACGAGCCGAGCCGAGCTCGCGAGTAGCTCGGCTCACTTACAGCCCTAGTAGTGAGCCAAAGTGGCTGCATTTTGCAGCCCCCCAAAACAACGCCATTTTGGGGTGTATTGGAAGGGAAAGCTCACTTGAATCCCCCTTTGCGTTTTCTTCTCTCTCCAATCTGACTCCTCTAATGACATCTTTTTGTTTTCTTCTCCAACTTCTTTCTCTCACCCAAAGAGTTACATGAGTTGCAGTAACAAACCCAAAAACTTTCTACCCAAAACAGGTGGTCGTTTTTTACTTAATGGAAGTCAAAAAATCGCACTTTGATCAATCAATTAAGCAGACTTGACCAAATCACAAGAACCATCAATATAAACCCAATCAATTATCAAGTCCAACATACCTGAGGAAGGAGAACAAAAAAATTTTAATTTGCTTACTCAAGTTTTTAAACTTGTAAACCTAAAATTAATTTCACGAGAGTAAAACTCCATGGACATAGGGTTGATTTTCTCTCTTCTTTTAGAACTTGATTATGAATTGTTTCCTTCTTAAATGAAAATTTTAGTTAGGAACTCTTTTTTTTTTCCCCATATATAAGATCTGATCTAGAATTTTTTTTCCCCCCATATATAAGATCTGATTTAGAAATGAAGTTTTGCTTGATGAACATAATAGACGGGAGATTAGTGAAACAAATTTTTTGTGCGAGGCACTCCATCACTGTACCTCAGCAACATGGAGAAGAAACAGATTTGGATCCAAAAGAAGAAAACGAGAGAGAGAGAGAGAGAGAGAGAGAGAGAGAGAGCATGAAGGCTTCACGTGCATTCCAATAGGCCCCGTTTTACCCAAAACGATGTCGTTTTATGGGGCTGCAAATTGCAGCCATTTTGGCTCACTCCAGGGACTCACCTTCCAACAAGAGGAGACATCCCCTTGTTTTCAAACCATCTTTGAAACACACGAACTCCCCTCATTTGCAGCCCTAACGAAGGCATGCATAAGTACAAAATGTTGTGGCCTTTTAGGTGTTGGGCTTTGGCCCTCAGGGTTTTCTCCTTGGTTGACATCTTGCCAATCAAGGGTTTGGGTCTCAGATAGGCACTTGCTGCTGCCTTTCTCCTTGCCCTTTTAGTCTTCGTAATCCTTCAACGATTAATAAAACTTTTTTGCCGTTAAAAAAAAAAAAACTAAATCCTTGGAGAAGTCTCAAGACATTTTAGCAAGTTGCAGCAACTTGGACCATATAGCTATCTCAAATTGCTCACTAAGACAGAAGAGCAGTCAAAATGGGGCTAAGTGAAAGCATGCATGCATGTGCCGCTGGCTTAGGGGTTGCAGTAGGGTTCACTTTTAGGGTTAAGCCCACAAAGGTGGCGTGCATGATGATGAAGAATGACATATATTGAGATGTGCGAAATTCTATCGTGCCGCCTCTAGCAAAAGGGAATACCGTATCCCCCAATCAACGGCCCAGATATGTTGATGGGGAATGCAAATAGCAAGGGCAGAACATGTGGTTCGTTTGCATGCGTGAAATAGAATATATAGAAAAGACTCGTTGATGTAGATCGATACAGATATTGATCGCTTGATAGATATCAAGTTTTTTGGCTACAATATCATATTATCATTATATGACAGAAATAACAATGAGTTGAAAAAAAAAAGGTTTATGAGCCTAAACCCGATAATTAAGTACCAATTCCTTTCCCATACAGATAGTGGATGCTAGATTTATACTGTCGATTCAATTGCTTTAAATTAAAAATTCTTTTTCGCCGCCAATGATACTATAATTCTCATTGGTGCGACAATCCAAAAACAATTTATCGTATTTTTTTTATAGAAAAAAAATACAATCTCTCTTTTGAAGAATGAGCCTCTCTAACTAGGTGGTGTTATCCTGTATGTATGTACCTACTTTCCTTTCTGACAAAATGACGCAGCGGAATTCACGAGAGATTAGTTAGCTTATTAGTCCAAACGATATAAATAACTCGTCGCAATAAGTAAATCTTGCGCACAAGAAAGAAAGAGAAAATCTCTATAATATTATTGATTAAAAGCTTAAAGTTTCATAATTGAATAGGTTATAGTCCTTTTTATAAGACTCTAACTCTAGAAATCTTACTGTAAAAGAAATAATAAATCATGCCAAAACAAGCGGCATTAAATAAAAGATATTTTCTAATTAATTAAAATAAAATCCTAATTCTTGTAGATCAAGAATCCAAATAAAGGCAGAAATCAAAATCAAACTGAACACGGAAAGTTAATACTTCTAACATAAACGAAAATATTCCTAACCAAAATCTTATTCTAAAACAATAAAAATAAAATACAAAAACTCTCCATTTTTGTCCTACATCAATCTTCTTTTTTTCAAAAGAACTCGCCCTCGAATTCTCATCAGAAACTTGCCACCTTCCATTCCAAAGAAATAGATATTTAGAATATTTCAACCTCTCGCTCGTCTTCCAAGAAAAAAATTTATTGCGATGATCTTTTCTCTTCATACTTCAACTTGTTGACAAAATGTATTAAACGAATGTTGGGAATCCATTCAAACTGTTCCACTACAAGAAAATCAATGAAATCAACATGCGCCCCATTGAACTTGCAATCTTACAATGAATCCGTATCCTGCATGTATGCTTCGAATTGATGGTTGGCCAATCCTCTTAAAGGGAAGTATAATTCTTTCAGCACCAACTTACCTTCACATGTATCGTCAGCCAGACTATCTTCCATGACACTAATATTAGTATCGACCAAATCCAATGAACAATTACTTTGGTACTCAATAACTTGATCACCAACATCGATATCAATTTTTTTATTATCAACCTCAATTTTAGCTTCCTCTTTTTTGCTAATATCAATGTCAACTTTCTTTTTATCATCAGTTTCAATGTACCCATAATGACTGCATTCTACATCGACCTTCACTATTTCTTTAATATTAGGTTCAACAAATATCACCTTCTCTAGTTCAACTCGATCTCCTTCCTCTTCGGCAATCTCATATCCATCAATACAATTAAGAAGTGTTGAACTTGAAGTTGAAAGAGCATGGCTAGTTTGTTGACTTTCAGAAATTGGTTGGTATTTACTCAAATAACTTGTAACTCTTTGTCAAAAATATTGCAAATCAAAAGTACCTTGGAAGGAATGTTTGGACTCAAGCTTCCTTTGATACTCTTGATATAACATTTGCCCATGATTTGTTTGAAGAAATCTATCACTCATCAATCTTCTCATCCTAAGCCATGTTCTAATGGGTTGTTTATATTGTCGCAGTCTATCGGATTGCAATCGTTCCCACCATGTAGAAACATAGTCATATAATTTACGAGCCGCATATTTGACCTCATTCTCTTCAGGAATATCCGTGTAGAACTCAAAGAATTTATCTACTTTATGAAACCAATAAATAAAATTCTCAGGATGGCAATACCCATGAAAAGTAGGAATTATTGGTTCTACCTGAATAGTTAAAAAGTCGTCATCTGTGCGATAAAATCCTCCAGATCTTGATTGTCGCTTCTTCGACTGATATCCATAATAATCCTTAGGTAACTTGTCTTTAGATTCATCCTCACTATCAAGTTGGTAATAAGAATACCCGCTGGAAACGTTTTGGTTAATAGGTTAGTTGCGGGCAAATCCCTCAACGCGGTTCCTATCAACTTTGTGTTTAACAGATTGACCATGGACAAATCTCTTGGTGCGAGTCTTGTTAAATCCTTCACCACAACCAACGTTAATGGGTGTGTCTTCAACTTTGTTTGGTGCCATCGAACCAGGCAAAGCCTTGCTCTGATACCACTTGACGCAATGAAATTCACGAGAGATTAGTTAGCGTACTAGTTCAAACGAGATAAACAATTCGTCGCAATAAGTAAATCTTGCGCACAAGAAAGAAAGAGAAATCTCTATAATATTATTGATTAAAAGCTTAAAGTTTCATAATTGAATATATAGGTTACAGTCCTTTTTATAAGACCCTAACCTTAGAAATCCTACTATAAAAGAAATACTCCATAAATCATGCCAAAACAGGCGGCATTAAATAAAAGATATTTTATAATTAATTAAAATAAAATCCTAATTCTTGTAAACCAAGAATCCAAATAAAGGCAGAAATTAAAATCAAACCGAATACGGAAAGTTAAATAATTCTAACCTAAACGAAAATCTTCCTAGCCAAAATCTTATTCTAAAACAATAAAAATAAAATACAAAAATTCTCCATTAATTTTTGTCCTACATCACAAAATCAACGAAGTCTAACTGGTCACGAGGAGGAGTTGTTGATATTGATTGATTTGGAGCAATGTCCTATACTTCACGCTCGATAATCCCTATACCGGTTCTACCCCGACCGGTACCAATACAATGACAGATAGTAACATGGCCCCTTATCCTCTATAAATAGGCAACATTGTACTGAACTAAAGTCCTACATCAGTAGTACTTTGCAACTGAGCAATATTCGTAGGCACTAATTGTTGTGAATATTCCTCGATCACCACAACAATTTAAGCGAGCTAGTTATATAGCCATGGCTTTCAAATCCCATTCCCTCCTCTTTGTTTCCTTGATGGTTGTTGCCATGGCTGCAGCCCCTATGGCTGAAGCCCAACTCGGACTTGTCAGCGGTTTATTGGGCTTGATCAGGATCGACGGCCTCGTTCGTTGTTCTGTCAATGCCAGTACTACTACAGCCCCAGCTTTCCCAAGTAATATAACTCACACCTAGCTAGACTTACAACCGGGCCTCTAGCTCCACAAACAAAACTCGATCATGACTTTTATCATTACATATTCTGCATATATACTTCTCGTATTTCCGGATACTTTCTCATGCGCCAATAATAGACTTAATAGCGTAAGAACAAACTTTTGTTGTTATTGTGGCACTTTCTTTCAATCTAAAACGCCCTTGAAGCTCAGATTTTCAGAACTGAAAATTCTAAAACCACACACTCAAGTACATTATGGGTGCCATTGGGCCGGTGGGTCCCAAACAATGCGAGTGCATGTGCAAGTGTTCGAGTAGGCGTGTGAGTGGTGCTAGCTAGCAAAGTTGTTTTAAAAATGACTTCTTAGCTAGAATGGAATTCTTTGTGATATCTTTTCTCCAAAAAAATGCACAAAACCATGACCAACAGAAGAATTGCTATACAAATGAAGTTAGGATGATGCTAAGGTATTCCTGGTCATTTTAAGGATACCGTAATTTTTGGCATAATTTTACCATTATGAGCTTAACTAAAACCCATTATAAACATAACAGAACCCAAACAAAGCATAACCAAGAAATATCCAAAAAACCAAATAAGGTATAACCAAACCCAACCAAGGCACAAACAAATTATGCATTGTTATGGTTCTGTTATGCTTGTAATGGGTTTTAGTTTTATTCATAATGGTTTTGTTATACCAAAAGTTACGGTGTCTCCAAAATGACCAGGGACACCAAAATCATTCCCATGAAGGGATACGTACGAGTGTTTGGGGTTCTGATGCGGCTGCGAACCCGCACCCCCTCCATCCATCCTGCAGATATAGGGAATTTTTACGCCAGCGATTGCGATACTAATGTACTACAATATTTGTCATGCAGATGCTTTGGTTCAATTGCA